>BSBK01009964.1:2500-182500 GCA_027943335.1 Chamaecyparis obtusa
CAATGCACCCAATTACAATGCAAAGTCTGAATACAATGTCTGTTCTCGGATTATAATTGACTGTGACAATATTTAGAATTACAATGCTATAGCAATGTGGTAATATCCTTGCATATATATGACGATTGAGGACTGACTGTTACAACCGAGATATATGAATGATTATTGTAACAAAATAAATGCAATAACAGTGCAGATTTAGACTAGGATTGATGACTGTTACATACAATTGAAATGCAATATATATTGGTATCTAACAATGTCAACACATGCACCTGGAAACCACTCCTTATTGCCTGACTGAGATGCATGTGAAGACGCTGGAAGAACAGACCTGAATTGATCCTGAATTGCCAACCAAACTCTACAAATTTGTACTTGCTGTGATTGTTGTACCGGGCCATATAGGTACGGCTCTTGCCAAAAATAATTGCTGGGGTTTCAACACCCAAATTTGCTATCAAAGGGACCGCCAAGGATGTAGGATGATCCTCCCAAAAGCATAAAATTATTCTCCAATAAGACTAGGAGATATGAGCAAAACTTTGATTCCAGGCCCTGGTATAAAAAGTCTGAAAATATGCAAAAATGTCTTCAATCCTTTGCCAAATCGATTCGCTACTGCAAGGGGTGAATTTCAATCCTTATTCCAACCACAAATGAACCCTTATGATGATTTCTCAATGAAGTACCAATGAGATGGCTGAGTACCAACTCCAAACTTGCAACCCTTTAGTAGATATTTCACTACCTCAGTTATGCCAATCTAGGGGAGTGATTCGTTCCCAAAGATTGAATAATATTTGTAGACCACAAGGCTACAAATTGCTTCACAATGAAGTAGAAGAAATCCCAAATCCAAGCATGTAGAAATGATAGCCCAAGCCCTCTATTTATTCTTTTTCTTGAGAAGTTACTAGAACTTCTAGAAACATCTAATTATAATGTACTTTATAATAAAATAACATTATAATAATAAAGTACATTTCTCAACTCAAAAATATAACAATGTAGGCCAAGATGTCTCATAATCGAATGTAGGCCCAACTAGATTGAATGTAGGCTCAAACTGGATGTAGGCTCACTTTTGGACGTAGGCTCCACTACAACTGCATGTAGGCCTCAAACTGGATGTAGGCTCTGTCAGCAATAAGCAATCAAATGATCCACACAATGACTCTCTCTCCAAACTATTTGCCTACGAGAGTCGATGATAGGCAAACCTGTCATGAAAGAACATGTCTCTAGAAAAGGGACATGACAGTCCACCCCTCCTGAAATTGCTTGCCCTCAAGCAATCTCAAAGCTGGATGCTGCAAAATATCCTCAGACTCCCAAGTAGCATCCTCAATAGGAAGATCTCTCCACTTCACCAAATACTCCCTGATAACTCTCCTGTGAAGCTGTTTCTCCCTGCTATCCAAGATAGACTCTGGCACCAAAACCAACTTCCCCTCATCATCCAAGGGTGGTAACACTGTAGAAGGCACAACATGCTGCCCTAATGCCTTCTTGAGGCGTGACACATGAAACACATTATGCACTCTACTATCAGCTGGAAGCTCAAGCTCATAAGCCAACTCACCAACACGCCTAATGATCCTGAAAGGCCCATAGTATCTCGGCTTAAGCTTCTTTGACCCACTCTTCTTGAGAGTAGACTACCTGTATGGCTGAAGCATGAGGTAAACCATATCACCAACCTCAAAGCTCCTCTCAATCCACTTCTGATCTGCATACTACTTGTACTGATTCTGTGCCCTGGCTATATTATCCTTGAGAGCATCAATAATGTCCTTGCTCTCATGAAGCAAATCCCCAGCACGTGGAACTCTAATATCAGACATAAGAAAATCAATGAAGCTAGGTGCATCATACCCATATAGAGCCCTAAAAGGTGACATCTGAATTGACATGTGAAATGTGGTATTGTAACAATACTCACACAAATGTATCCATCTCACCCATGCCCTTTGCTGACTAGCTACGTAATTCCTCAAATAACCTTCCACCCACTTGTTAACTATCTCTATCTGTCCATCCATTTGTGGGTGATAATTGGTGCTAGGTGTAAGCTCAGTGCCATAAAGTATAAATACCTCCTGCCAAAAGTGACTCAAAAATCTATCGTCCCTGTCACTCACTATGCTGCGGGGTATCCCATGTAATCTGAAGACCTCTCTGAAGAAGACCTCAGCTACCTGTACTGTTGTGTAAGTAGTAGTGATGGGAAAGAAGTGTGCATACTTCATCAGTCTATCCACCACCATGTAGATACAATCATGCCCTTGGGCCTTGGGCAAGCCCGTAATGAAATCCATGGATATGCACTCCCACTTCTGATCAGGAATGGGAAGTGGCTGTAGGAGCCCGGCTAGAAAGGTGTGCTCTTGTTTGTTCTATTGACAAACAAGGCACTCACGAACATACTGCAATACATCTGTCTTCAATCCTTTCCAAGTGAACCGCTCTCGCACCTGTCTATATGTCTTGAAGTACCCGAGGTGACCAGCTGTAGGTGAATCATGAAGAGCTCTCAATATAGATCGCTTCACCTTTGATACTAGGGCTAGAAAGATCCTACTCTTGTAGATAATCAAATCATCTACAAGTGTATACCGGGTATCAACAACTGACCCATCAACTATCCCTGATGCCCATGAGTCTGTAGCATAGTCTACCACTATCATATGTCGCCAATCCTCTGATATCTCAATCAATGCACTGAGATGTGGTCTACGTGACAATGCATCTGCTACCACATTCTGAGTCCCTCTCACATATGTTATATCAAAATCGTAAGCCTGTAGCTTACTTACCCACTTCTGCTACCTATCGTTGAGATCTCTCTGACTAAGGAAATGCCTCAAACTGTTGTGGTCAGTTTTAATGCAAAACTTACCACCCACTAGGTACTGTCTAAACTTAGCCAACGCATGCATGATGGCTAACATCTCCTTATCATAAATGCTGAAAGATCTCTCAGGTCCATGGAGTTTCCTACTCTCATATGCAATAGGGTGCTTGTCCTGCATCAACACAGCACCTATACCATGTCCGGATGCATCACATTGAAGCTCAAATGGCTTCAAGAAATCAGGCAAAGATAACATCGGACATGAAGTCATGATCTCCTTAAACCTATCAAAGCAAGCCTGTGCCTTTGGTGTCCAAACAAAGGCCCCCTTCTTCAGCAAATCTGTCATAGGGGCTGCATGATGTGAATACCTACTCACAAATCTACGGTAGAATCCACATAGGCCTAGGAACCCTCTCAACTATGTCAGGTTCTCTGGAATAGGCCACTCCACTATAGCATGGATCTTATTAGGATCCATCCACCACTCCATCTGCACTGATAATATGACCCAAGTACAAGAGCTCAGTCATACCCAAATCACACTTGGACTCCTTGGCATACAAGGACTCCCTCTGTAATATACTCAATACAGTCTCCAAATGTACTACATGCTCCTGCCATGTCTGACTGTATACCAAGATATCATCGAAGAAAACCAATACAAATCTCCTCAACTGATGATGGAAGACCTTATTCATCATAGACTGAAAAGTGGCTGGTGCATTGGTCAACCCAAATGGCATGACCACGAACTCGAAGTGTCCGCAATGGCATCTAAATGCAGTCTTCTCTATATCCTGCTCTCTGACTCTGATCTGATGATACCCTGATCTCAAATCTATCTTGCTGAAGTAGCATGCTCCATGTAGCTCATCTATCAACTCATCAATCCGAGGGATGGGATACCTATTCTTAATAGTCCTCTTATTCAGCATCTGATAATCAATGCACATCTGCATTGAACCATCCTTATTCTTCACCAAAACTACCAAAGAAGCAAAAGGAGACTTGCTCAGTCTAATGTGCCCCATCTCAAGTAGCTCCTTGATGGTTTTCTCTATCTCATCCTTGAGCCTCTTAGGATGCTTGTATGGTGTGATCATCACTGGTTTAGCACCCTCCTCTAACTCAATGATGTGCTCAATCCCTCTATCAGGTGGTGTGCGAGGTGGAATATCACTGAATACCCTGTCATACTCCTCTCTCAATCTCTCAATGTTGGGGTGATATTCTATCTTTTTCTACTCCTCCTGTGTAGGCATAAGAGTACACATGGCTTTCCATCCAATCCCATCATGTCTAACCATCCTCTCCATGCACCTAAAAAAAATAGTCCTAATATCACTATTTCTGATAGCCCTCAAGACATGCTGCCTACCATCTGCCTCAAACTTGATCTCCATGTCCCTGAGTCTGAAAGTGACCTCACCCAATGAATGCAACCAAGTCATCCCCAATACAATATCTAGGTCACCCATGTTAACTACATGGTAATCCGCTTTGAACTCATAATTTCTCAAGCATAAGGGCATATCTCTGATCATCCTATTACACTTAAGAGTGTAACCATCAGCAACCTATACTCAGAGACCCTCAAACTCTTTTGTCTCAATGCCACGGCGCTCAACCAAACGTGCATCAATGAAATTATGCGTAGCACTTGTGTCAACTAGGGTAATCACCTTCTGTCCTGCTAGAACTCCACGCAATCTAAAGGACCCCTCTTGCTGAATACTAGATAAGCATGCCTATTGCAAATGTAGCTCTGGCTCCACCTTAGGCTCTGAAGCCTCTGCCTCTGCCTCTACCTCAGGCTCTATGTCACTATGCTCATCCTCATGTGCTGTGCTATCTGAATCTAAGTCCTCATAGTACACCCACATAACTCTATTGGCCTTCCCCTTAGGCCTCAAAGGATAGTCATGATCCCTATCATATGGAGCTTTGCAATAGAAGCATAGCTTCTTCCTGCGTAGGTCATTAAGTGCCTCTGTATCCAAGGGTGGAGTGGAGTTTCCCTTGGTATCAACCTTCTTCCCCTTCCCCTTATCAAACTTCTTATTATCTCTGAAAGAAGTAGAACTCCTAGGGGTGAATCTGCTAGAAGGTGTGGTAAGCTCCATACTACAAGCTTTCCTCATGGCCTCCTATAGTGATGATGGATCAAATGCCTTGATCCAACCTTTGAGGGGTTCAGACAATCCCTCAGTGAATAAAATGACCAATCGCCTCTCTAATACATCCTACACCATAACTGACAATCACTGAAATTCACTGATATATATCTCCAAGCTGCTAGTCTGTCTCAATTGTGCAAGATCATGGAAGAATATCTCAGGATCCTTCCTGTCAAAATGCTCCACCAATCTATCTACAAAATATTGGTAGGAAGTCACCTGGTTGTGCTGCAAAGTCACCATACCATGTGACCACAAGTCGTGAGCTGCGCCCTCCAAATGCAAGGTGGCGTATCTAATGGCATCTATCTCTGACATGGGCCTCAATGCTAAGAATGTATCCAACTTATGTATCCATGCCTGTGTTGTCATCTATCCATTACCATTGAAAGAAGGTAAAGTGAGCTTGCTAGTAGCTCGCTACAACTCACTGTCATGGCCTCTAGGTCTCCTATTCTAGCGAGTACTCCTCATGTTCTCTCTCCTTTGATTCAGGTAACAATCAAAGTTGAGTAACTCAAACACATGTGGTGGTAATGCCTTCCATTTTGCAGTAGTAGCTCTAAGATCATCCTGAAAATCATCCTGCACATCACCCTCTCCTGCCTCTTGAGCCTCCTCTCTATCTGCTGTCAAAGACCTATGCTTGGGAGCACCCTATGAACCCACTACACTCCTATTATCATGATCAGGTGTACCTCTACCCTGCTCTTGAGCTCTGGGCTGAACCACTCTCTCCATCATAGTGGTCAAATTGCGCAAGGACTGGACCATCTCCTGCTGTCCCGTAGTCATAATCTGAAAGAATTCTCTCTCATCATTAGGAATTCTAGGTGGGCTCTTTGATTGTCTCTCACCCATGGTAAGAGTGTCTCCAAAATCTTGTTCACCCTCTAGTGCTGCTCTTCTCCGTGTGTAGTACCTATGATGTCCAAATGCTGAAGGATGCATATAGGTTTCTTACCCAACAAGATGGCAAGAACACCGCTCTGATACCACTGTAATGACCCTTACTATAAAGGCCACTAAAACCCCCAAATCTAAACTGTGGTAATTTGTCAAACAGTTGGCATGCACTGAAATGTTTTTCTTGCAATGATGTGTTTCAATGTGTATATTGTTTTGGCATCAACTATGCAATTGTGATAACAATACCAATGTAAAAAAATAATGCAAATGAGCAACAATGGTATCAAAGTAATATATCAAATTCTGATTACACTCTCAGAATATATGAGACTATGGCATCTAATACATATAAGCACTATTATAGTCTGATTACAACATGTGAAATAGGATGTGAGACATATGAACCCTCTTACATGAACATAATCCTATCAATGCACCTAATTACAATGCAAAGTTTGAATACAATGTCTGTTCTCGGATTATAATTGACTGTGATAATATTCAGAATTACAATGCTATAACAATGTGGTAATATCCTTGCATATATCTAATGATTGAGGACTGACTGTTACAACTGAGATATATGAATGATTATTGTAACAAAATAAATGTAATAACAGTGCAGATTTAGACTGGGATTGATGACTGTTACATACAATTGAAATGCAATATATATTGGTATCTAACAATGTCAACACATGCACCTGGAAATCATTCCTTATTGCCTGACTGAGATGCGGGTGAAGACGCTGGAAGAACAGACCTGAATTGATCCCGAATTGCCAACCAAACTCTGTAGATTTGTACCTGTTGTGACTGCTGTACTAGGCCGTACAGGTATGGCTCCTGCCAAAAATAATTGCTGGGGTTTCAACACCCAAATTTTCTATCAAAGGGACCACCAGGGATGTAGGATGATCCTCCCAAAAGCATAAAATTATTCTCCAATAAGACTAGGAGATATGAGCAAAACTTTGATTCCAGGCCCTGGTATAAAAAGTCTAAAAATATGCAAAAATGTCTTCAATCCTTTGCCAAATCAATTCACTACTGCAAGGGGTGAATTTCAATCCTTATTCCAACCACAAATGAACCCTTATGATGATTTTTCAATGAAGTACCAATAAGATGGCTGAGTACCAACTCCAAACTTGCAACCCTTCAGTAGATATTTCACTACCTTAGTTATGCCAATCTAGGGGAGTGATTCATTCCCAAAGATCGAATAATATTTGCAGACCACAAGGCTACAAATTGCTTCACAATGAAGAAGTAGAAGAAATCCCAAATCCAAGCATGTAGAAATGATAGCCCAAGCCCTCTATTTATTCTTTTTCTTGAGAAGTTACTAGAACTTCTAGAAACATCTAATTATAATGTACTTTATAATAAAATAACATTATAATAATAAAGTACATTTCTCAACTCAAAAATATAACAATGTAGGCCAAGATGTCTCATAATCGAATGTAGGCCCAACTAGACTGAATGTAGGCTCGAACTGGATGTAGGATCACTTCTGGATGTAGGCTCCACTACAACTACATGTAGGCCTCAAACTAGATGTAGGCTCTGTCAGCAATAAGCAATCAAATGATCCACACAATGACTCTCTCTCCAAACTATTTGCCTACGAGAGTCGATGATAGGCAAACCCGTCATGAAAGAACATGTCTCTAGAAAGGGGACACAAATTTTTTTTAAATGTAAACACAAGAAAACTTTCCCTTGTGTTTCTCTACTTATAGTAACAACTCCTCTAGTCTTATCTCCAATAATCTGGCTCTTAGAATGTTTTCTCCGTAGATACCTTGGTGTCTTAGTTGTAGATGTTGGAGTCTACCTTGTCTCTTCCTCATCTTTGTTGACTTCCTTTCCTCTGTCTTGTGTATCAGATTCATATTCAAGGTGTTTCTCAAGAGTCTTCTAAAAATCTTCATCAACCTTCGTATTCAGACTTTCAACAATCTTATTCAGTCTCTTGTTGTAACATAGGTACATTTTTCTTTTTGTAGAATATCCCAAAAATAAACCCTCATCTACTCTGTTGTCAAACTTGCGAAGATTGTCCTCATCTCTCCAAATGTAACATCTACTTCTAAAAATCTTGAAATACTTCACTGTAGGTGCTCTTCCATGCCATAGCTCATATAATGTCTTTTCATACTTCTTCTCATAAAGAACTATGTTGTGTACATAGTTGTATGTATTGCTTCTCTCCAGTAAACCTTCAGTAAACTTTCTTCCTTCATCATTGTTCTTGCCGCTTCCTATATTGTCCAATTCATTCTTTCCACTACACCATTCTACTGTGGTGTTTTAGCCACTGATAGTTGTCTCTTAATACCATGTTTCTCACAAAAACTCTCAAACTCATCAGATGTAAACTCTCCTCCTTTATTAGATCTAAAACATTTAATCTTTCTACCACATTCTGTTAATGTATTGTAGCTTCGATTGAATTATTCCTATCGATGATATCAAATGCATAAGTGGCCTATCGGCCTTGAGCATTTGATCACTATCCTTTTATTTTGTATTACTGTTATGATTTTTGGTTATCATATATATGATTATTAATAAGTTTCCAATCATGTATATATGTATATATATTTAATATTCTTAATATAGATGATATTATATATATATACTTATATACATGATATAAAGTGTGGCTAATCATATGATTGATATAAATCATACTATTGATACTATGAGTTATATTAACATTAATTATGTTGTTAATAACATGTTAGTATTAATTATATTGTTAAAACTTATTAATGCCTTCATCTATATTGAATATCGATTTACATTATATATATATATATATATATATATATATATATATATATATATATATATATATATATATGCTATCAAAGATAGCATCTAATGATAACAATATGTATATTGGTTAATGATTAATGAGAATCAATAATATTAATGAGGCTGTGATTTGAGTGTCAATTTATATCGATATTAATATTAACAAGCACCGATAGCAAGTATCAGTGATAACTAATGAATATCGATTAAGTTAGTATTGGTTGAGATTACTAAACAACATATTACATATTGATTGGATCATATGAGACATGTCACGTAGTGACATGTCTCTACATAAACTTAGTTTACGTAGAGACATGTTCCTATGGGATATGCCTCCTCTCCTCGTATATATTGTGAGTGTATTGTATCTTGTTAGTATAGAAAACATATAGTGTGAATCAAGTACAACATTCACATAAATATCTAGTATTATTGAATCAAAGTAATTTGAGTGATATTCATATAAAGTGCAGATCCAAAATGCAGTCAAGCATCTTCTCATTAATATAATATATATTATTATATATAGATCTATCAAGATCTTATTATTAATAAATATTAATATTATAATTATATATATTCAAGAATAATATATTGAGATATTATAGAAGGTAGAAAAATTAAAATTATGATAACCTGTAAATGTGATCATACTTTAACATGGTATCAGAGCCAGTATAAGAAAGATCCGATCAAACAAATTAGAGAAGCAATCTAACCACCATTAAACTTCTATAAAGATTATAATTAAGTAAGATGGTGAGTGTTGTTAGATTTGAGGACAGATTTGAAGGAGCTGCAAATTTCATTTCTTGGAAGTTCAAAATAATGGAGGACTAAGAGAACATGAGTTGAACACGTGTGGAAAAGGTTATACCTATACCCAATGACAATGATGAGAAACTTCTATGGACAAAGAACAACAACAAGGCTATGAAAATACTAGTGGATACAGTGAAGGACCACATAATTCCTATTATATCTAAATTAGAGACAACATACCAAATGTTCACAACTCTAGAGAACATGTATGAGATAAATAATACTAGTAGGGCCCTTGCCATAAAACAACAACTCCACCATGTCAAGATGAACAAAGGAGAAACCATCTTGTCTTACTTCATGAGAATAACAGAGTTAAGAGATCAGCTATCCACTATTGGTCACCAAATTGATAGTAAAGAATTATCAATGTTGGCTCTCAATGGACTGCCTACATTTTGGGAAGCATTTATACAAGGGACAAGTGCTTGATCTAAACTTCCCAAGTTTGATCGATTAAAGACCGACTGTATTCAAGAAGAGTCAAGACTAATCACTAGAGGAATTGGGTTAAACACCTCTAATGAAGAGATCCAAGTATTAAATACAAATTCTCACAATATATAGAGGGCATACACTTTAGGAGTTCGAGATGGATGCCTATACAAACTTTGTACTGCCCCTTCCCAAGCCTTCATTCATGAATCTTCTACTACTACAAGTGAGATATGGCATAGAAGGTTAGGGTATCTTCACTTTCAAGCTCTACCTTCTATATATTATTAAAACAAGAACATGAAAATATGAAAAGGTTATGCCCTAGGGAAGAACACAAAGGGTACTTTTCATAGTAAGGAGAGTAAAACTAAAAATGTACTAGAACTAATTCATACTGATTTATGTGGACCTATGAAAGCAACCTCCTTAGGGGAATTTTTGTACTATGTATTTTTTGTTGATGACTACTCTAGGAAAACATGGAAATATACTTAAAATGTAAAGAGTCTAATGAAGTCCTAATGAGATTTAACAAAGCTCTAGTTGAGAACATGTCAGGAAAAAGAATCAAAACTTATAATGTCCCCAATTTTTAATAAAATATTTTAATTAGGTTAATTAATTAAATGGTCCTAAAAATTAAATAATAGCATAAGGACTTATTTAATTAATTGATTTAATTAATAAAGAGGCTAAATAATAAAATAATAATTAAAGTTTTTCGGTCGAAGTCCTATTTGTAATCCTTCGGGAAACTTCCTAGAGGCCTTTATACGGCCGTTGTTGGCATTGTAGGAATCATCATGGATTGTATTTGACTTGTCTTTGTATTTCTGGAGGCTGAAGGTTGAGGAAGTTCATGCACAGTTTCAGAGGTGGAAGACCCTCCCTATTCTTCCTGTTATAGTTTCGGTGGTTTAGTGTCACCATATTCTGTCATTGGAAATATCACTATGATGTTTCACTTGTGTGCTAAATCTATTGATCATCGTCATTCGGTGACTGATTGATATTTTTGGATCTTGTCTGAGGCCTTTGTAATCTGAATTTATATTTATAATCTGAATTTACTTCTAGGGTCGTCAGTATTTGGCAACCATCTATCTAGCAAATCTAAAGTGCTTCTGATAATCTATCTGTTGTCTGAGATTATTCATTTTTTCCCTCCTCGGTGTTTCAATTCTGAATTGTATGAGATTGTCACTCAATGTGTTTCTATGCCATTAATCTTTGTTGTTTCATATTCACTTCTGGCAAATACCCATACCCTTGTTGGCGATCCAAATGGCACCAAGGGAGATTGAATTACACCCTACAACATTCCATCTCAAACATCACCCCAACATACATCCTCAGATCTCATCCACTATATGGCAAGAACAAACCCACTGTATGACCCAACACATACCACTAGCTAGTTACCCCGTACGAACAACCTCCCACATACCGTATGTTCTTGTAGACCCCTGCCATACATCCAACATACCACCACCGTACAAACTATTAGTCATTCGTACACCCTGCCTCAACCATCATACACCAGCTTTCTTCCCTTTGTTCCAGTCTTCCGTACGGACCTATTATTAACCTTCAGTGTTTGTTAACTGAAGATCTGTCTCTAGTGTGCAACGAGGACATTACAAAACCCTAAGGTTAGATAATGGGGGGAATACATTTCTGATAACTTTAAAGAAAATGGGGGAATACATTGTTCCTTACAACCCTCAACAAAATGGGGTAGCTGAAAGGAAAAATAGGTCTATAGTAGAAGCACCTAAAGCTATGATGCATGATCAAAACCTACATACCTTATTCTGGGTCGAAGCCTCTGTATAGTTGTTTACATTCAAAATAGATGTCCTCTCTCCTAGATAACAAAACTCCCAAAGAAGCATTTTCAGGGATAAAGCTTGACATAATTCATTTTAGAATATTTGGTTGTCTTGTTTATATTTAGATTCCTAAAGAGAAAAGGTTTAAATTAGAACCCTTAGGAAAGAAGGGAATATTTGTTGGCTACAATGAATCATCTAAAGCCTATCGGATATATATTCCTAGTCAGAAATTAATTGAGCTTAGAAGGGATGTAACCTTTGAAGAAGACATTGCATTCAAAAGATCTAAAGACAAATGATGAGTTTCCTCAAAATATGGAAGAGGATCATGCTCCTGAGATTCAAAGGGAGACACATGTACCTGTAGAAGACAAATAATCTCTAGCACCTATGAACGCTACTAATGAACCTAGAGATTCTGTTGCGGGCCATAAAAGACCTCTTTGGGCAAGAAAAATGATTGAAGAAGTAGAAAATTATGCAGCTCCAAGAGGGACCTTCGGAGAAAGCAAGAGACCAAATAGATACTCCAACTATGTTGCTCTTATAAGTGAAATCATCAAGTTTGAACCTTCTAGTGTTGAGGAAGCACTCCAACTTCAAGTTTGGAAAGATGTCATGACAGAAGAATATCAATCCATACTCAAAAATGATGTTTGGGACATTGTACCTAGAACTAAAGACATTTTCTCCTATTGCCCACTACTCCTCTGGTAGGACCGTGATTGCTATCGCCGCATCAAAGGGATGGAAAATTCACTAGATGGATGTAAAGACTGTCTTTCTTAATGGAATTATAGAAGAGGAAGTATACTTAGAACAACTTGAGGGATTTGTGTTCCATGATGATGCTTCTCATATTTGCATATTGAAGAAGGCTCTATATGGCCTTAAACAGGCTCTTCGAGCCTAGTATGAGAGGATAGACAATTACCTCTCCAAATTAGAGTTCTCCAAGAATGATGCAGATCCTAACCTTTACTTCAAGATAATAAATGGTGATATGTTAATTCTCATCCTTTATGTTGATGATTTATTGATCACATCTCATCACCAAGTGTAAACAAGATCTTGCATCCAAATTTGACATGAAAGATTTGGGTCTCCTACACTTCTTCCTTGGTTTAGAAGTATGGTAGCAAGATAATGGTATTATCCTAAATCAAGGAAAATATACTATTGATACCTTGAAGAGGAGGTTTGGGATGATGGACTGCAAACCTATGGAGACAAATTTACATAAGCCAAAAAAAGCAGCTACAAACTCAGAGTTAGCAGATTCTACTCTGTACTGACAGATGATTGGATCCTTGATGTATCTGGTCAACACTAGACCAAATATTTGTTATGCAACAAATGCACTCAGTCAGTTTATGTGTGAACCTAAACAAGTACACTTAGTTGCAGCAAAACACATCATGAGATACCTGCATGGCACAATTGGATTTGGATTAAAATTTAAAAAGGTAGATCTAAATCTACATGGATACATAGACTCAGATTGGCTGCAAGTGTTGTTGATTAGAAAAGTACTTCAAGATGTTGCTTCAGTTTGGGATCAACCACGATATCCTAGTTCAACATAAAGCAATCCTTAGTTGCACAAAACTCCATCAAAGCCAAATACATTGCAACATCTATGGGAGCTTGAGAAGCGGTATGGTTGAGAAAACTATTGGTCAAAGCACATTGAGATCCCTTACCATTATGTTAGAGACATGGCAAAGAGAAATTTTATCCAGTTGAGATATATTAGTACAAATGAGCAAACTGAAGACATTCTAACCAAGCCTCTCGCAAAAATAAAGATGGAGCAATTTATAGGTAAGCTTGGTATGGTAGAAATGTAATTTTTCATCTAAGATTGAGTCTCAGTAAATTTATTGTACTAATATATATTTGAAAGATGTTTAATGTGTAAACTCTTTTGTCATGTGTGTTATTACATGACCTTATCAGCTCTGGTAAACATCTTGAAAGGTGACAATCTTTCAATGATGTCTACTCATTTTTGGTTACTATTGTAAGGTGACGACTTTACCACAGCATAACCTAATATCATGATGAATATCATAGGGTTGATATCTATGGACATGTTATGATAGCTCATATCTCCTACGTAATATTAACTAAGTGGTGTGTAACCTCAATGAGTTATATTACTGAGATATTTCATGGTGGATATTATGTGATGTAATATCCATGGATATGCCATGAGCAGATATCTTCTTTGGTAGGCATCATGTGACTTGATGCTAGTGCACATACCAAAAAAATATATGAGTATGGTGAATATCATGTGATCGATATTTGTGGACATGTCGTACTCCTGATGTCACCATGAGGTAGCATCATTTATTGTGGATGTAATTTGATATCCTTGGATATGCCATAATTTTTGATATCACATTGAGGTGATATTTTCTCTCACAATACATGAGTCTATTGTGGTTACAGAAGGATAGTTATCATCCCCTTTAGCTAAGAGGGAGTGTTAATGTTTTGTAGCTTCGATCAGATTATTCCTATTGATGAAATCAAATGCATAAGTGGCCTATCGGCCTTGAGCATTTGATCACTATCCTTTTCTTTTGTATTACTATTATGATTTTTGGTTATCATATATACGATTATTAATAAGTTGCCAATCATGTTTATATGTATATATATTTAATATTGTTAATATGGATGATATTACATATATACATATATACATGATATAAACTATGATTAATCATATTATTGATATAAATCATGTTGCTGATACTATGAGTTATATTGATGTTAATTATGTTGTTAATAAAATGTTAGCATTAATTATATTGGTAATATTTATTAATGCCTTCATCTATATTGAGTATCGATTTACATTATATATGTATTGATATCATTATATGCTATCAAAGATAGCATCTAATGATACCAATATGTATATTGGTTAATGATTAATGAGGATAGATAATATTAATGAGGTTGTGATTTGAGTATCGATTTATATCGATATTAATATTAACAAGCACCGATAACAAGTATCAGTGATAACTAATGAATACTGATTAAGTTAGTATCAGTTGAGATTACTAAACAACATATTACATATTGATTACATTCTGGGAAAATGCTAGAAATATCAAATCCAAGTTTTTCTTCTTCAGTATAGAATAGACAATCCTCTATTTTTGACTCATCATCTAAAATACTAGTATCTTCATTAACATAGTAAGCCTTCTTATTGAACTTCAAATTTCTACCTAGGACCTTTCTTCGGACACCTAGTAGCCAAATGACCAATCTTTCCACATATAAAACATTTAAGGGGTAACATACCTTTGTATTTGTCAATACCTTTCTTTAGCTTCCTTGAAAAATTCATTTCCATCTCATCTGAATCTTCATCACCATCTAGATCTTCCTCTGACTTTGTGGCTTTAAATGTTGTCTTAAATCTTCTCTTCTCTTTACCAAATTTCCTCAACTCAAATGCAGTTAAGGTGCCAAACAATTGTTCTCTGGTAAAATTTTGTGGATCATAAACTTCTTCAATTGCCGAGATCTTGTCATTGCAACTATCCAGTAGGGACATCAAAATCTTTTCCATAACATCTTCATTTGTAATATTGACTCCTTGATTCTTGACTTCATTCACTGCATTGTCAACCCTTTGAAAGTAGCTTCTATTGTCTTCACCTTCTTCCATTCTCATATTCTCATAATGTCGCTTAGCTGTTAACTTGTTGGATAACTTAACTCTATCATTTCCTTTATAAATCTCTTTAACTTTTCCCAAACTTCACAATTAGTCTTCAATGAAATAACCTTAGGTAACTCTATCTTTGATAAAGTACTAAAGGTTGCATACCTTTCTTTCTCAATCTCCTCGTAGGTTGTGGTTTCATATTAAGTATTGCGGTCATTTTGAGGAACAACATACTTCTCCACATGCTATCAAGTGGTGTGACCGATCGAGATCATGTATCCTCTCATCTTCTCTTTCCATGGACTATAGTCAGATCCATCAAACATAGGGATGTTCATTTTGTGCGCCATCAGATCTTCCTCAAGCAGCTAAGCTATTCACCGAGAAACCAAGCTTTGCTACCAATTGTTGAACAGGCCAAATAATTGAGAGGGGGGTGAATCAACTATTCCAAAACACTTTTTAAAATTTTTATTGAACCGATAAGTACTTCAACCAATCAGAAACTCATAACAAATATAAACATGAAAGCACAAAATCATAAGCACAATGAACACCAGAATTTGTGTGGAAGCCCAAATTGGGAAAAACCATGGAGAAACTAATTCTCATGAAAATGACCACCGATTAATGTGACACCAGTTAAGGTGATTTTTACAAGGGCTCACTACTGGTTTTCTCACTGCCGGTTGGGCTAGCTACCTAGATATAAGAAAGGCTAACTGCCAATACAAATAGGCTCACTACTAGCACAAATGGGCTCACTGCCAGAGTATAAGAAATGAAAGTAGAATCCACCACTGAAGTCATTGTCACTAATACTCTGCAATACAAAAAAGATATAACAGTTTGCTATCGATTGCATCAACTCCCACATACATTAACACATATATCTTCCCTTGTTAGATTCACATTCACTTCACATATTACTCATACAAGCATCACATCAACAACTGAGATTTACCATTCTTATACTGCTTGATGCCAACAACAAAGTCGGCCTAAACCAATTTGAAATAGGTCACATGGAAGCATTCCTGCGGTGGTAAGAAATGAAACATGGACCACCTCGCTCAATGCAACACACCTCACACATATTAGCATGCTACACAATCTCTGAGACCTTCGGTACCAACAGACGATATCTATATGTTATAATTCAAATACATCAACCGAAGAAAAAAGAACATGTCCAAGATAGGTATGAACCAAAATAAACATTCCACAATTGTTATACACTAAATAGGACCAGCACCAACATGGATAAGGAACAAAATTTAAAGCACAACCTTCATTGCAAACTTCTACCGATACACCAAATTAACCAAACCACATCTAAACCTCTTCTATGCATCCGATATGTTGACATCAATGACAATCATTAATAACAAAAACAATAATAGAATCAACCTCACATTCTAATAAGGTGGACACATACTTTCAGCTTAACCCCATGCCAAAAGACAAAGCAATCAAATATGCAACACTACATCTTGACAAGATTACTCATGAGTGGTGGCATCATGGAATGGTCACCCTGGGTCATGAACAAATCACTTCATATGTTGATTTAATAGAGAGACTTATCGAGAGGTTTGATAGGAAGGATCTGTAACTCCTCTTCAAGGAGTTAGCAGAGTTGAAATAATGGGGAATGGTTGACAACTATGTTACAAAATTTTGGAAGCTCTTGGTGCTAGTGATAGACATATCAAAGAGGAGATTAATTTCTTTATTCATGGATGAGCTGATGGACCCATTGAGAGTTTGGGTCAAGGCCCTTGGCCCAAGCTCACTCCAAGAGGCGATCAAGAAAGCTCAGGATATGGCCTCTTCTACTTCAAAGAATCAACCCCCACCTAAGGGACCCATTTCACAGAAGGAAAAAGGCAAGAAACCTTCCCATAAATAATGGCCCAAGAATAACCAATTAGATGAAATGACTAGAAAAGACTTATGAAGGAATTAGTTATACTTTAGCTATACAAAACTATAGGAACCATAACATAGACGCCTCTGTAAGGAGGAGATTTACTACATTGATGCCATATCAGATACTGACGAGGAGGACCATGCCAAGACTGAATCTGATGAGTCAAATGAGGACCCATCTATGGAGAAATCAACATCCTAAGGAGCCACCTCAAGGTATATTGCAGGGGCAATGGGTTATTGTCATGCTTGATAGTGGGGCTACTGGAAACTTCAGTGATGATGACTTGGTTTCCAAGAGAGGGTTACAAATGATAGAACATGAAGGGTTTGATGTTAAGGTCACTAGTGGCCATCAGCTACCTTGTTTGCACATGGTTCTCGATTGAGTATCACCCTAGATAACTACACTGTTACCAATGACTTTTACGTGGTGGCATTAATGAGAAAAATGTTGCTTTGGGCATTCAATGGATGGAGTCTCTTGATAAAAGTCTTAAAGTTTCAAGAGGTTAGAGTTCACATCCAAGGTGGATGGGAAGAAGGTGGTTGTGATAGACATGTTTGATGGGGACTTAGAGTCATTTCAGCTAAGCGCATGGAGATGATCTTCAAACATGATGATGTGGCATGGGAAGAGTGTACAGTACTCAAATTTATTAGTTGCCACATGTCTTCACCTATCATTGAATCTTCCTGACATAGCTCTTACGTGTCATAGGAATCCGTCATAACCATTTTAGCCATGATCTCCTTACACACAATTCAAGATGCTGACACATCAACATTATTTGCAAGAAATACATTTTACAAAACAAATAATAAGAATAGGAATTATCCAAGGTTGAGACACCTTATTCCTAACACTAATTTGTCTCTCTTTGTGCAAATTTTGGAAGGATCTAGCATTCAAAATCAAATCAATTTAGTTTTTTCTGTAATAGGTTTAGTATAATTTTATTCTCGGCAATGTTTGAAGTCATGATTGGACTATACATTGGATTGGTAAATTAAAAGAACCTATTATTTTAAATTGAGAATCATCCACTATTAGAGGTTTGTACTTTTTATTAAATGCATGTTATCATATATATAGATTTGAGAATATGAATACCCTCTCGAGTTAGTGGAGCTCAAAATGAAGAAGGCCTTATGCCTTGTCGATGTTGCATTTTATTGTCTCTAATTAATGAATAGATTTGAATTAGTTGTCAGGATTGTTAGTTATATAGTTCAAATCTTGTAAATTTCATTTAGGATTGAAGGTAGCAAGAATAATTTCTAACATAACATACATCAAATATCATATGGAAATGAACAACATTAATGAAAAGACCAATGCCACACGTGTGGGAAACCACTCTAGGTAAGAACCATTGCCTACATGTGCAAGCATGTAATACACATAATTCATTATAATCTCTCCTAAAAAATGCACCAGATAACCCACAATCCTATTAGTCCAATTGCTACATGTTCGGGCTTGTCTCACTGACAAGTTCCAATCATTCCATGGGGGGCTTACTTAACCAACTACGACTCTGTAAGTCCAATCACTACATGGGCATGCATATCTCAAAACAAGATCTTATTGATCCATGGCAGACTTAAAAATTCACTCCAACTCTACAAGTCTAATCACTACATGAGAAGGCATGTCTTAATGCAAGATCCTATCACTCCATGGTTGGCTTACAAGACCAACTCCAACTCTATAAGTCCAATTACTACATGGGTAGGCATGTCTTAATACAAGATCTTATTGCTTCATAGTTGTCTTACAAGACCAACTCCACCTCTATAAGTCCAATTGCTACATGAGCAGGCATGTCTAAACACAAGATCCTATCACTCCATGGAAGGCTTACAAGACCAACTCTAGTTCCATAAGTTCCAAATTCTACGTATGGGATCATCTCAAGACAAGTCTTATCACTACGTGTGGGCTTAAGAGACATCATTATCTTCTAGACTCACGATTGGAAACAACTCAAGATAATGGATTCCAACAATCCATCAATGCAATTTCATACACAATTTATTCAACCTTTCTACTCACCACATCTCCTTATCACAAAAAGCTATTTTTCACTAATCAAAGGAAAATGTGCACAAGAACACTCAATTGACCTTAATTCCAAGAGAAAAAATCCCTAGATGATCCAAAAGGCATCTTGCAATACTACACGAGGATAAAGCTCACAAAATCATAAATTTCACAAAGGAATCAATTTCCAACAGCAGTTGGAAAAATGCACAAGTACACTCTGTAATCACCCAAAAATGACCACCAAAACCATAAGCCCCTAATCTTGATTATTCATCAATAAATCCCTAATTTTGATCAAATCCCCTAAGTCCTAACCTAAGGAAATTTAGCTGATCAATTTGATTTGACCTATACTCTAGGTCCCATTCAACTATCGCACTTGATCCTATTTGATTAATTAATTCCTAAATCGTAATATTGTTGATAATTAAATCAACCTTATGCTATTTATTTATTAATATCTTAGGATGTTGATTAAATAAATAAGAATTGTCAATTAATCACAAAAAGGAATTAATTTATTATGTCATCACAATCTGGAGGGAAATGCATTAAATCATTTAATTATTCCAAAAATGCATTTATGGAGTCGTCATTCAGTCAATTGAACATAATTTTGGAAATAATCTAGTTAACTGGGAAACCACCTATGTTAACTCATCTTTCAATTTAGCAACTTCAGTTCAGCCTTAGAAGTTTCTGAAACAACTGACCAAACCAGTTCAGTTAACTGATTCTCTCAACCAATTGAATTAGTTGCACATGGATTGTGCTAGTCTGGAATAAGTCTCAATCATCCGTCTTTGGTCATTTTTGTATGTTCATTCTCAAGAGGATTCCTATATAACCAAGCCTCCATTCTCACAAAAAAGGAATCTTTTGCTAAGTAGTGTAACACTATCAATTTTCTTATTAGTTTTTTATGCATGGAAATCATTGTTAGTTATCTTAATTTCATATTTAGTTTATTTTAATTATATCATTATTGCATCAATCAAATCTAGGAACACTTCATCTCTTTTCCTTAATATGGATTAACTCTTAGCTAACTGGATAAATATTGCATTTGCATGTTAGATTAAAATCCTTCATTTAGATTACATCTATAGTCACTAGGTTTTGCAATGAATTGAGAGAAAAACTCATACTCATGTCTACTAGAAGGAAATGAGTCACCTCGGTTGATTTTAGTTTTAGATTAATCTATTTTCATTGTTTAGATCAACCATATAATGACTCATTGAAGAGTATTATAGCCACTTTTCACACTCACATTTCTGGTGCCCACCATGGAGTAGAAAAATCAATTTCAGTCTTCACAACTACACTTTTTTGTAAATTCTTGATATTTTGTTTGTACTTTGGCCTTGTTTTCTTGTACAAGCATTCTCACACGACAGTACGAGTCAAGATAGAAACTTGTATGGGGAGGTATAGATTCTCATACAGGCCTCTATAGATTCTTGTACTAGACTCTACCCAATTTTTTTATTGAAAATAACAAACTGTTCTTTTTTTCTCTAATTTCTACAATGGATTCTTGGCTGATTCTGACAAAGTGATCCTCTTTTCTATTTATGTGGTTTTCTTTTGGTAGCCTAAAAGATAGAAGCAAAAAGACTACTGATTCTTTTGTGCAGGTTTCCTATGAAGGAAACAACCAAATATTTTGTTTGCAATAATCTTTTTTTTCTTAGGAACCTCACATGCAAGACATCTTAAAAAGAATAATTGTTTGGTGTGTTTGGGAATAGTGAAAAGGATAGGAGATTATGGTCTCTTCCCCTTGAGGGAAATTCAGAAATCCAAACCCTCATAGCTCTTATTTTTCATTTTTGCATTCCTTTAGATGGTCTTGTCCAAGTGGGAAAATGTAGTCACCCTTGGAGAATGACCCATTTGAGAATGAGGTGTAAGCCACACCACTCCAACTCATGTTAAATAAATTTCTTCCTTGAGGCCAAAGCCTTGGAAGTCTGATTTCATTTGATCTTATACTCGGCTCTTGCTTGACCACATAATAGGTCCTAAATCGAGTTTATGTGACTATTTGTGCAAAGGTGCTTTGTTTGGCTATAGGCCTAAATCGCACTTGTGCGGACATAAAGAATGTATTTGAATGGAGACCCTTACTAGACTCCATAGATTAACAGCCTACCTGGTTCACCCCCAAAAATGGTATAATCCAAGTGCAAGGCATATAGTAACACCCCCAAGACACTTGACATATCATTCCCCCATTAGCATTTAGAGTCAGATAATATGACATTATTATATCCATTGCATGGTTGGTGGTGGACATATTCTAATTAGCTATTGGGTGTGTACCTAAGTCAATGAGAAAATATTTTCTCACTCAACCAATTGACCATATGGCTTAGAAAGTACTACTATCATTTATTCTTTTTACACGTGTATTTGTTGTGTTTGAACACTTTGAATATTTGAAAATCAAATCTTGAAGCAAAAGCTGAAAAATGAATTGTAAAAATGGAAAACAAAACAAAAACCTTAATAGTTAGTTGGAAAAAATCCAAAATCTTGTCAGTCTTTACTAGACATATGGTTAGATTTTATCCTATATTCTACAGTTCTGCCTTTAGAAGGGTGAGCTTGTCATAGCTAGCTTTAGTCATAATCCATTGATAGCCTGATCTCCATTTTTGTGAGTCCTGATTTTCTGGTTTAGTGATGTAGACAATCCAATAATCCCCAAGTTTGAATCCACAAACCACCACTAGGAATGAATAGGACCTCTACAGATAGGATTTCTTGGCAAAAAAATTTTTTTCACCCCAAAACCTCCTTTCCAACTCGATGCATAAATCAACACCCTCCTGACTCCTTCTTGACAATCTCAAATTGAAAGTATAACATTCTCCAATTTATAGTCCTAGGAAACTAGCCAATTTCCTTGTAGCCCTCCTACTTAGGTATTTTGGACTTTTCTCAAAACTTTCCCACACAACCCAATAATCTAAGGATAGATTTGGTCACCATTTTCAATTTTATTTTGAGTTTTTAAAGGACATGATTTGATTATGAAGTTATCCTACCAAAGGACACTCAAGACACCTAGGGCTAATAGGGCTAATTAGGGGCTCTAAAGAAGGAAATCTCCTCAAATGGATTGGTTTCCTATCCTTAACAATTGGAGACTCTTAAGATAGTGAAGGAAACTCCAAATAAAAGGTTTGGTGTTTTGATTCATCACCCATCAAAAGTTATGGGGTATATTGCAACCTATCTGAAGGTAGTCACATAGAGATGCCTACCTAGGGCTTCCTGTTTCTCCACCCTTCCCTGCATGTAAAATTCTCACCTCTTGGAATATTAATATAAATAGGCCATTCTTTTATTCCACCAATTTTCATCAGATTCCCATGGTCAATTTGCGAGAAATGGCCAAAAAGCCTTAAAACCCTAAGGTCTATCCTGAATTCAGGGCAGTGACCTTGAAGATCTAATAACACAGAGACCAAGTAGAATGAAGAATTAAAATCACTTTAAAAATGAAGGTAAGAACCATAAGAAACTTCTCCAATCAATCTCCCTTCATCCACCATCCGTACTAGGTTGTACAATTGTTGCTTCAGTCTAAAAAATTACAGAAAATAGGGTATATTTTATTAATTTTCAAAATCTATTACATTACCATGCACTCATGCATTGGTATGACCAAAATCATTCTTAAATAGACCCCTCCCAACTGTTTTAACCATCTTTTATTGGTTGGAGAGGTAGGGTAGTCGTTGGTAATAGATTTTTAACAAGTTGCTAAAAGTTGTAAAGCAACTTTTTAGCAACTTTGCAACTTTTGTGCAACTTTTCAATTTTGTTGCAAATTTGCTAAACCCTATGCTACCTAGGCCTATTGTGATTACCTAAGACTTCTTAGGGCCTACTAAAGACCTTAAATTACTAACTAAGACTAAATCTGACCTTAAAACACCTCTTTTATCAGTCCCCTCAATCTAAGTGTCTTAGGTTTATATGGCCACCCAAAAGCACTTGATTGAACAATAGGACTCTAATGAGGATACATTGTTATATAAGGAACTAGGGATGAATTGAAAGAATAATTTTGGTCTCCTCAACATTAGTTATCTTCCTCTGATTTAGTCTTTTGAGGGTGCTCCTACACCATACTCCCGGGGTGAATGATTCTCAAGTCCTCTTGAGACTAGTTCTTCAAGACTTGTGCCAAGTCTTTTCATCTCTACCTCATCCATCCACATAGCTTCTTCTTCTGGATATCCTTCCCAATGAACTAAATATTTCTTGTATAAATTATTCCTTGTCTATTTGACAATCTTGGTGTCAAGTATCTTGTCTGGTTTCCTTGGCTCATGGTGTGGAAGTTCTGCTAGGTCTTGTTGGAGCTCTTCATCTTGAGTGCTTGTAGGCACATCCAACGGGCCTTTGTATGGGGTTAAGTCACAAATGTTGAAGATAGGTGAGATCCCCAAATCTAAAGGTAAAGCAACCTCATAGGCATTCATTCCTAGTTTCTTGATGACTTCACAAGGACCTACTTTCCTCATCATCAGTTTTGTGTGTTTGCCTTTTGGTAACCTTTCTTTCTTGAGGTATACCTTCACCAAATATCCAATTTGAAACTGTAGGTCTCTTCTCTTTTTGTCTACATTTTCCTTGTACTTCATTGAACTTCTTTTCAATGTTAGTTTGACTTGTTCATGCATCTCTTGGATGTTGGTTGCAAAGTCTTCACCATGGGCACTCACATGACATCCTTGAGGAAGATCCCTTAACTCAAGAATACCTCTTGGACTCTACCCATAAACAACTTGGAATAGACTCTTACCTGTACTCCTATTGATGGAGTCATTGAAAGCAAAATCTGCTTGGGCAAGAACACTTTCCCATTTTTCTCCATACTGCTTGGTTAGGTATCTCAATAGATTGCTCAATGACCTATTGACAACTTCAATCTACCCATTTGTTTGGGGGTGATAGGTAGAACTAAAATTAAGATTTTTCCCTAACCTTTTCCACAAGGTCCTTCCAAAGTGACCTACAAATATTACATCTCTATTAGAGATTATTGTTTGGGGTAGACCATGGATTCTAACAATCTCCTTGAAGAATAGGTTGGCTACATAAGTTGCATCACTTGTGCTCTTACAAAGAATGAAATGGGCCATTTTGCTAAACCTATCCACTACAAAATAGATGTTGTCAAATCCTCTTTGTGTCCTTGGTAGACCCATGACAAATTCCATGCTGCAACTCTCCCAAGGTCTAGTGGGAATGGGCATTGGTTGGTACAGTCCTACATTGGTTGAAGTACAGTTGGCTTTCTGACATATGGTGGAAGATGCCACAAATTTCCTTACCTCAGTGAGCATCTTGGGCCAATGATAGAACCTCTTGACCTGCTCCAAGGTCTTATCCATGCCAACGTGTCCTCCCATGCTTCCTGCATGCTTATCTTTGATTATGTTCTCTCTCATAGAACAGTTTGGGATACACAATTGATGTCCCTTGAACAAGAGTCCATCTTGAATAAGGAAATCTGCATACTGATTGTGATATGCCTATAAAAAATAACCAAAATTTTGATAGATGTCTTTGAAATTTTCATCAGATTGGTACATGTCCTTCAAAGACTTAATACCTACACTTTGGAGCCTAATTTCTTGCACTGTCATGGTCCTTCTACTTAGAGCATCTACCACCTTGTTGGCAACTCCTTTCTTATATTTTATGGAGAAGGTGAAGGCTTGAATGGATTCAACCCATTTCATATGTTTGTGGCCCAGCTTTTCTTGACTATTTAGAAAACTTAGAGCTTGATTATCTATCCAGACCACAAACTCTCTTGGTAGGAGATAGTGTTGCCATTTCTTTAGTGCTTGGACCAGTGCATATAGTTCCAAGTCATAAGAGGAGTACTTCCTCTTAGCATCATTTAGTTTTTCACTGAAAAAGGCTATTGGCCTTCCTTTCTGGCTTAGTACTACTCCTATTGCAGTGTTAGAAGCATATCACTCTATAGTGAAAACTTTGTGAAAATCAGGGAATGCTAAGACTAGTCTATCAGATACCTTTTGCTTTAGATGCTAAAAAGAGTCTTTTGCTTCCTTAGTCCACACAAACTTGTGCTTTTGTCCCCCTTTGATAGTCTCCATCATTGGAGCACACAAATGGCTAAAGTTCCTAATGAAATTTCTATAGAATGATGCAAGGCCAAGAAAGCTCCTCACCTCTATCATTGTCCTTGGAGAAGGCCAAGATAGAATAGCCTCTATCTTATCAAGATCCATCTTTATGTTTCCTCCTACAACCACAAAGCCTAAATACACAAGCTCTTCCTACATAAAAACACATTTCTCCAAGTTGATGAAATTTTTTTCGTGTTGTAATCTTTTGAGGACTAGATCTAGATGCCTTAAATGGTCTTCCTTTATTTTACTGAAAATAAGGATGTCATCTAGATATAAAATGACAAATTTTCCCAAGAATGATTTGAGCACCTCATTCATGAGTCTCATGAATGTTCTAGGGGCATTAGACAACCCAAAGGGCATCACCCTCCATCCATACAAGCCTTCATTGGTTTTAAAAGCTATTTTCTACTCATCACCAGTTTTGATTCTGATTTGGTGGTATCCACTCTTCAAGTCCACCTTAGAAAAATACCTTGCACCCCCTAAATGATCCAATAGGTCTTCAATTATAGGCATGGGGAACCTATATCTTATTGTGATCCTATTGATGCCTCTGGAGTCAAGGAAAAACCTCCATGTACCTTCTTTCTTTGGGGCTAGAAGGGTAGGTACTACACAAGGGCTCAAGCTTTTGGTAATCAACCCTTTGTCTAGAAGTTCTTGTATCTACCTAGCCATTTCTTTGTTTTGTTTAGGGGTTAGCTTATATGCTTCTTTGTTAGGCAAGGTGGATCTAGGGATAAGATCAATGTGGTGGCTTATCTCTTTGATGGGAGGAAACTCACTAGGTAAGTCCTTAGACAAAATGTCTTTATACTGCTCAAGAAGATCAGTCACTTCCTTGGGGCTAGTCCCTCTCAAGGTTTCTGCTTTGACTTCCTTTCCCTTCTTCCTATCATTCTTAGGAAAAATAAAAAGAGAATAAAAAGGATTTACTTCCTCCTTAATATTTCTTACAAACTCCTTTTCACCTACAAATAGAAATTTGGATTCATTTTCAACATGATCAGAATGGGGTAGGAATGTTACCTTCTCACCTTTGTGCATGATTGAGTAAGTGTTTAGCCTTCCATCATGGTGTGCTTCCACATCATACTTCCATGGCCTCCCAAGGAGCATATGTCAAGCATCCATTGGGACTATATCATAGAGTACCTTGTCTTTGTATTTCCCAAGTTGGAACTCCACCCAAGCCTGCTCTTCATTGACAATTTTCTGGCTCTTAGTAAGCCAAGACACTTTGTAAGGTGTGCTGTGTGGGACCCTTCTTAGTTTCAACTTTTCTACTGCTTCAACAGAGATAAGATTGTCAGTAGAACCACTATCAATAACTAACTTACATACCTTGCCTCCAATTTTGCATGAGGATCTGAACAAATTCTTCCTTTGGGGTGGCTCTTGGGTGACTGGTGTCTTCAACAAGGTTCTCTTAAGCATCAAGTTTTCTCCCTCCTCAGGTAGTACATAGGATCCTTGGCTATTGTTCCCTTGATCCTTTTCTTCCCTGAAAAGGTTAGCTCTCCTCTCCCCCTACTTGTTCTTATTTTTAGGGCACTTATATGCTAAGTGTTATGTTTGATGGCACCTATAGCACTTCACACCTTCTAGGCTTCTGATGCAGGAGCATCTCAGGTCCTTGACAATCCTGTGTCACCAAAAATAATTTGGAGATTGTCTATGTTGCTTGGTTCCTTCTTTGACCAAGTTGGTTGGTAGTTGGTTAGTTTCCTTTGGTTACTGAGTGTGGTCGGTTATCTCCTGGGGAGTCCGTTGTCTCATTGGTGCTCAGTGTTGCTTGTCTACTGCTCGGTTATCTTTGCTCACCGATGGGTTTAGTTTTAGTTCCTATTGTGGCTGACTTGTGCATTTATGTTGGGTCACATATTTAATGTTGGAATCCATCATTGGGAAGCATGTGGTCCCAGATTTGACTGTTCCTTCTATTGATTGTGGATCTGAAGGCTGACTCAGTTCGGTAGACTCTTGTATAAATGTAGTTGTTTGGTTGTAGTTTAGGAGGCAATTTTTGATAGAGGATAGAAGATAGTAAGAATAGAAATTGTTGGAAGATCCTCACATGTTTGAGGACCTTTGTATTTCATTATAATATTTTCCCCTAACTAGGAAGGCCTTACAGCCCAGCATGTATCATTCTATATGATGAAATATATACTTGATCTTGCATTCTCTCTCTCACTGTTATTGTGTATTTGTTTCCGCATGTGTTGAGCAGGCTTGGATCATTAGGGTGTGCCATTGTTTTTCCCCTCTTGGCCCTTGCCTTGCATCATGTGGTATCAAAGCGAGGTGAGATCTTGATATAGGTCTGTGGATCTAGGTTTGTAGGTTCCTCTTGAAGCCCTAGTTAATTGTTGTGGGGTAGTAGATTGTGATCTGACCTAAAATTGTAGAGGGTTGTCAAGATGGTTTGTGGGAGGTGAGATGCATATCCAGGATTGGCATATATGCTAAGGTAGATTGCTGCTAGGTTAGAAGCTGTTGAAACAGCCCAGAGGAGAGGCAGACATCTTGAAGACGTTAGTGATGATGAAGTTGAGGAAGAATAGGCAAATGCAGAACCTGCTCCTGTTATGGATCAAGGTGAAGAAATATTTTTGAAGGCTTTGACAAGTCTAAAGTCAACACCACATTTCAATCCTCTGGAATATAGTGGAAAGCTAGATTCTAATGAATTGGTGGGCTGGATCACCGAGATGGAAAAGTATTTTTAATATGAAAACATACTCGAGGACAAGAAGGTGAAGAGTGCAAGCACAAAGTTGAAAAGCCATGCATCCTTATGGTGGGAATGTCTGCAATTGGATAGGAAGAGGAAAGGCAAAGAAAAAATCAAGGTATGGAATAAAATGGTGAATCAGTTGAAAGGAAAGTTCTTATCTTGTGATTATCAGATTAACCTAGTTCGGCGAATGCAAAGTTTAAGGTAGAAAGATAGCTCGGTAAAAGAGTATACTGAGGAATTCTATAGATTAGATATCATATTTGGACATGATGAAGATGATGTGGAAAGAATTGGTAGATACCTGAATGGTTTGAGAGTTTCCATCCAAGAGGAAATTAGTATGGTCAAGTTGGAGAGTATTGAAGAGGCTTATCAATTTGCATTGAAGGCTAAGGAGAAATTGAATAAGAGACATGAGCAAAGACAAAGAGGTCGAGGTGGTAGATTTCATAAAGGAAGAGGTAGATCTAATGGTGAAAATGGTAGATCTAAACCAGAAAAGAAAAATCTGGACAAAGGCAAGACTGAGTGGAAAGGTGAAAGTTCATCTAGAGGTAGAGGCAGTAACTATCAAGGTAGTTATAGCAGAGGAAGTTTCTAATGAACTTGTTACAATTGTGGAGAAGAAGGAAATAGATCTTTTGAATGTACACATGCTAGTAAGAAGGCTGGTAGCAGTAGAAATGCCTTGGTGCAAGAAGAATCACTGAATGAACCTGAGAAAGAAAATAACTTGATGATAAGGAGAGCACTGTGGAATGAAAGTAAAAAGGAAGATTCGGTAAGGAAAAGCTTGTTCAAGACCAGATATAGAGTTTCTGATAAAATTTGGAAGGTAATCATTGATAGTGGTATCTTAGAGAATCTGGCATCTGAGGAGATGGTCACGAAGTTGCAATTGGAAAGGTTGGTACATCCGAAGCCCTATCAGATTTCATGGATCAAAGATGAGCATACACTCCTAGTAAGTGAACAATGTTATGTAAATTTAAAGATTGGAAAGTACTATGATAAGGTGTTATGTGATATCATGCCTATGGATTGTTGTCATATTTTATTGGGTAGACCTTGGCAATATGATAGACATGCTATATATGATAGGAGATTGCATAAGTATACTATTGTGGTTGATGGATGAAAACAAATCTTGTTACCTTTGATAGAAGAACTTGTTACTAATGTTTGCACATCTATGAAAGTTTTTTTGATGGAAGGAAGAAAGTTTGTTAACTCTTTGAAGAAGAATGATGTATGTTTTGTTGTGATTCCTAACAAAATGAGTAAGAAAACAAAGGATAATGTCCCTAAGGAGATTGATAAGTTACTCATCGAGTATAGTGATATCATTTCTGATAATGTGCCTGATGGTTTTCCACCAAAAAGAAGCATTGATCATTGTATGGATCTAATCCCTGGAGCTAGTTTACCGAATAAGGAACCTCATCGATTGACACCTACTGAGAATCAGGAATTGAACCGACAGATTCAAGAGTTGCTGGAGAAAGGTTTGATCAGAGAAAGTTTGATTCCTTATGTAGTACCTGCTATATTGGAACCTAAGAAGAATGGAGAATGGAGAATGTGTATTGATTCCAGAGCAATCAATAAGATAACAGTGAAGTATAGGTTTCCTATACTGAGAATGGATGACATAATGGACAGTTTGACTGGAGCAAAGTATTTCACCAAAATTGATTTGAAAAGTGGGTATCATCAGATCAAAATCAAAGAAGGTGATGAATGGAAGACTTCTTTCAAGACAAAAGAAGGTTTGTATGAGTGGTTGGTTATGCCTTTTGGTTTAACTAATGCACCGAGTACTTTTATGAGGCTAATGAATGAAGTTTTGAAGAAATTATTGGGTAAGTTTGTGATTGTATATCTTGATGACATTCTGATATTCAGTAAGACTAGAGACGAACATTTTTTTCATGTTAGACAAGTTTTGTAGAGGTTGAAAGAAGAAAAGTTGCTGATAAATCTAAAAAAGTGTTCATTCATGAAGGAGGAGATTTTTTATTTAGGATTTATGATCTCAGCTGATGGTTTGAAGATGGATCTTGAAAAGGTTGAAGCTATTTTGAATTGGCCTACACTTGCAAATGCTAGTGAGGTAAGATCATTTCATGGTTTGGAAATTTTTTACCGAAAGTTCATAAGGAATTTCAATTCAATTTTTAATTCTATGACTAAGACTATGAGAGGAGACAAAAGAGAATTCAAGTGGACACATGGAGCTGATAAAAGTTTCAAGACTCTAAAGAAGAAGGTTTTTGAATTACCTATTTTGGCATTACCTGATTTCAGTAAGGTATTTCAAGTGGAATGTGATGCAAGTGGAAGTGCAATTAGAGTTGTGTTGAGTCAAGAAGGTAAACCTATTACTTTCTTTAGTGAAAAGTTGAATGATGCTAGAAGGAAATATTTTGTGTATGATCAAGAATTCTATGCTATTGTGCAAGCACTAAAGAAATGGAGACATTATTTGATACCGAGTGAATTTGTGTTGTATACTGATCATAAGGCTTTACAATATTTGGGTAGTCAGAATAAGTTGAAGCAGAGACATATGAAATGGGTTGAGTATTTGCAGAGTTACACATTTGTGATAAAGCATAAGAGTGGAGTCACTAACTGAGTTTCTGATGCATTGAGTAGAAGAAGATCTTTGATGACCGAGATGAAAATTGAAGTTCTTGGTTTTGATGAGATGAGAGATTCTTATGAGTTTGACCCTGATTTTTCTAAGCCATGGAGAAAGTGCAAAGCACCTATTCAAGATCAACAAGATACTAAATGGGATGAATATTTTATCCAGGAAGGTATGTTGTTCAAAGGTATTCAGTTGTGTATATCGAGAGGAATAATGAGAACTAATTTGATGAAGGATAAACATAGTAGTGGTTTGGCTGGACATTTTGGTATTGATAAAACATGGAATTTGCTTAAGGAGAAGTACTATTAGCTGCAGTTGTATAAAGATGTTTAGAAATTTGTGAAAAGTTGTGAAATTTGTCAAGTCACAAAAGGAGTAAGTCAAAATACTGGATTATATACACTGATTGTTGTACCTAAGAAACCTTGGATTGACATCAGTATGGACTTTGTTCTTGTCTTATCAAAGACAGTAAGAGGTAATGATTCTATATTTGTTGTGGTAGATATATTTTCTAAGATGGCACATTTTATACCTTGTAGAAAGACATCAAATGTAGTACATGTAGCAGATCTTTTCTTTAAGGAAATTGTCAGATTGCATGGATTATCGAGGAGTATTATCTTTGACTGAGATAGTAAATTTGTTGGATACTTTTGGAAAACCCTTTGGAAGAAATTTGGTACTGAGTTGAAATATTGTTCTACATTTCACCCGCAAACCGATTGACAGACTGAAGTTGTGAATAGAAGTTTGGGAAATCTTTTGAGATGTTTAGTTGGAGACACCCAGAGTAATTGGGTTTTGTGTTAGCGCAAGCAGAGTTTTCATACAATAATTCAGTGAATAGGAGTACTGGAAAGACACCATTTGAGATTGTGAATGGCACACAACTGAGAGGAATATCTAATTTGAGAGACATTGCTGATGAAAATAATAGAAGTGTTGGAGTAAAAATTTTTGAGTACATGAAGACATTGCATGAAGATGTGAAGCTGAAGCTGGAAGACAATAATCATAAATACAAAGATAGAGCTGATAGATCAAGAAGACAAAAAAATTTTGGTGTTGGTGATGAAGTGATGGTTCATTTGAAGAAAGGTTGATTTCCTATCGGAACATATGGGAAACTGAAGATGAAAAATTTTGGACCTTGTAATATTTTGAAGAAATTTGACAGTGGAAATGTATATGAAATTGAGTTACCCGATGACATGGACATATCACCAATTTTCAACATTGCTGATTTGTATGAGTATCATGAACCTGATGAAGAAGTGACACTACCAAAATAATATCCTAAGAAGCAGAATGAAGAAGTTGAACATATTTTGAAGGAAAGAGTTGGCAAGAGTACAAGAGGAAAACAATATATGGAATATCTGGTAAAGTGGAAGAATAGACCGATGGAAGATAGTTCATGGATTTCACAGTCTGAGCTGGATGCATCTCAGACCAGACCTACCAAATGATTCAGAGAATCATTTCAAAATAACCCTAGGTGTCTGATGCAGGAGCATCTAGGGTCCTTGGAAATCCTGTGTCACCAAAAACAATTTGGAGATTGTCTCTGTTGCTTGGTTCCTTCTTTGACCAAGTCGGTCAGTAGTTGGTTAGTTTCCTTTGTTGGAATTAGGAGAGATAGGTACTAAGAGGGGAGGGGTGAATCAGTGCCTTCAGAAACTTTACTTGAAAAACCTTTCAGACTATAACTGTGTACTATGATAACCGATCAAAATAACTTGAATATAATTGCATTAAACAATCTTCTAGTTAACTTGAGAAAGTAAAAAACATGAAATCAATATGACAATCACATAACATAAGTATTTTGGTAATGTAGAAACCCTTGTAAGAAGGTAAAAACTGTGGTGGGGATGACACCCACAAATTCTTCACTACTGCAGATAGAAAAGGTTTACCTGTTAAGGCTACAAGTTTTGATCACTTCTGGTGATCTTACCCTGTTAGGAGTAACATGTTAGATCAGCTAGATCTACCTAGTTATAGGATTTTGACAACACTAATGAAGTGTGTACTCAGTTAAGAGATTTACATAAGACTATTAAGTCTACTTTGTTAAGAGATTTTATCAAAAACTCTACTACAATTGTCATAAAGTAATAGGCAATTATCTGCTTAGTTGACAACTCAATTGTCTAAAAATAGATCAATAGATGCTCATAAAATATCACCTTGACTGTGATGATTCTCTGCTCTGTTATGCTCGGTAGCCTTCTCTGATTCTACTCAATCTGATATCCTCTGTACTCTATTAAGCTCGGTAAACTAATTGTCTTGAAGTTAGGCAATGTCTTCAAGTGCTTCGTGATTCATATATATTAGTTCACCAACTTCATAAAATGATGCGAACATAAAAAATATATCATGTTCTATTTTTTCCGCTTTAGCAAAAATTAGGCTACAAAAATAATCATAACCCTAAGATCTATGGTGCAAAATTAACCTAGACCAACTATTACAATAAGATAAACATTACATTTAATGAGTATCTTTTACAACAAATGCTCCTCGATCTTGGTAAACCATTTTATGATCTGTTGTAACCATTTGCATAGAAGAATGTGCCATTTTAGATTACTATGCCATTTTCTATGATCATCAGTAAACACTGTATAATTTTCTTGGTGTATACTGCGATGCTCAGTGTTTACTGTCTGTCGGTGTCGGTGTCGCTGGTGCTCGGTAAACTGTGTGATGTTCAATGTAAAGGCTTTACCGACTGCTTTGTCTTACTTCTAGTTACCGACCAACTCAATATAAGTAACTGACTGACCTATTTAATATCCTTTGATACTAATGACAACCTTAAATGCTCAATAGAGATTAACAATCTCCCCCTTTGGCATTAGTATCAAAACTTTGAATGTATATAGACAAAATGTTTCTATATATTCCTTATGTCTCCACTATATACATATCCAAAAAAAATTTCTAAGTACAAAGTACTCCCCCTCGGTGCATGCTCCCGGTAGTATGTAATATACATAGCAAAACTATACTTATTTGGCATATACATGTTTTCCCCCTTTTTGATAATAATGCCAAATGCAAAAAAAAATATAATGTATACTTACATCTTATCAAAAATGTTTTGATGGGTTTTCTTTACAGACTCCAAGAGGTTGTCCCATTCCTCTTTCAAGTTGGTAAGAGCAATATGCTCAAGACCGACTTGTGCATGCATGTCAAAGATATTATCCAACACCAAAATCTCTGGTGTTGCTACAAGTTGTTCAAATTTGACAATATGAGTTTCAAAAAATTTTAGGTAAGGAATGAGTTATGTTTGTAACTCTATAACCTAATTGGTGATGTATGCTTCTTGTTTTCTTAAATCTACTATCAGCTGTTGGAGTTCCTGAACTCAGTGAATATGCTTTAAGAAAGCAGTTGGCTCGGTGATAGCTTCTTGTGTACTCAACTTTATCTCTGCTTCTAAACCTTTTATCTTTTCACTGACTTCTACAGTGAAGGTGTTTGAAGTACAAAGCTTGATTAGAAATTGACAGATTATCAGGGTGATAGATTTTACCTCGGTAATGACCTCAGATAATTTTACCTTGTTCAATGCCACTTCTGTGTTAATCCTTTCTGCCAATTTTTCTTGAATCTTTGATTCTTCCCTTTCTTCTATTCTTTTGTCTTCATCTGTATCTCGGGCATTGATTTTGTGGGCAAGTGTAGCAAGTTGATCTATGATGGGAGTATTCTCATCAATATTTGTCTCTGGTACCATCTGTTGCAGAATATCCCTCACATCATTTAACACTTTTTTTCATTTGTGTTCTTGCCTTAACTTTTCTTGTGCCACTTTCCTTGAACATAGCTCCCCATATCTACTTAGTTCCTCGGGGCTTAGGGTTCTCGGGTCACATTCTGGTATAAGTATGACTTCATCAATGGTGATCGAGCCTTTTGATTTCTTCTTCTTCTTCTTTTGTGCAAGAGGTGACTTCTTCTCACTAATAACAATAGCTTTTTCTCCACTTTTTGGAGTATCTTTCCTAGTTAACACCGTATCTTCCTTCTTCTACTCCTTGGTAGATGGTGTGGGAGTCTCAGTTGTAGTGTCAGGTGGGTTCACCTCGGTCAACTTTATTTCTTCTGGTTCCTTTGTTTTTGTAGACAGTGCCTCTATTTTGGTAGGCTCATTTGTCTCTATAGGTTTCTCAGGTGCTTGTATCCCTGTTATATCTTTATTTTGCTCAGGATGAGAGGCATTAGGTTGTACTTGTGAAAGTATATCAACTACCTCTACAAGTACAAGTAGTTCACCTAGTAGAGATGTGAACACACTATCAGTGTCTAGTGCTTCATCTTTGTTTGGTGCAATTGTCACATCTTCGTCATCCTCATCATCAGGATCACTGTTAGTGATGTCCTCAATGAGTGCATTGTCATCGATTTTCTTTTGCAAGTGGATCTTTACTTGATCCGGTGTATCCTGTGAAATTCTTATTTCCTCATTTTGTTTGATGATATCAATTATCTCGGTAAATGATATATCAGAGTCCTTTATTTTCTTTCCTTTGTTATCATCGATGAAAATACCTTTACCTTTTGAATTGTGTCTCTTCTTAGACAATTTCAGGAATGCTTCCTATTGAGCTTTCTCTTCTGCTTTCAAAATTGATGTCCACAAAGAATCACATGTGACATCCATATCACCCACATTCTCATCCATTATCTGCATAGCTCTATTCTTGACTAGAAATCTAGCCTGATACTTTGTCATGTATTCACTTACAAAAACATAGATAAAGTGTGAGGTTGCACGACTTAATGATCATTCTATTTTCCTTTTCTCTGTATCTAGTGCAATAGCCCATCTATCATTTATTTTTTCATCAAGTTCCTTCGGCAATTGACATGCGAATTCCATTGGTACTCTCTTGAATTTAATCATCATTTGGATGATAGCATGTTCTAGCTTTGTCTTGTCCTCAATTGACATTTTGTCAAATTTTCCTATGCCTAGATCTATAAGATTTCTATTCTCAATTATATCTTCAATTATTTCTTCTATTGTACTTTCCCTGTTATGAACTAACTTGAATTGATTAGGATCATTTTCAGTGTCAGTCTCCTCTATATCTTCTTTACTTCTTATGTATTTCCTCTTTTTCTTTGGTGTCTCAGCTACTTTCTTGTTCTTTCTCTTTATGTATTTCTTCGTCGGTGTAGCTGCTCTTCTTTTTGCTAATTTTACTACTTCTTCTTTCTCAGTAGGTTGTGTTGCAGTTGATGAATGTGTCCTTACTCCTTTAGGTTCTAGTAACTGCATTGCATGTTCAACATTGGTGGGAGGAACTGATGTGTGATCCTTTTCTTTGTCTGACTCGGTCTCCTTGCTATCATAGGGCTTGTCAGCCAATTGTAACTGACCTTCAGTTGTTTCTTTAACTGGTGACTCCTTAGATGAGTTGGATGCATTTCCATATTTTTCTGTGAGATCTTCTCTCATTTTCTTCACCCTTCTAGACATTTTTCTAATCTTTATGTCTGTAGTGATTCGTGACTTAGCTTCCTCATATAAACCAAACCTAGTGGTAGTGATATCTATCGGTAATGCCAGCAATGCATGAATAGATTTCAAAGAGAAATCATGGTTCATTTCATATCCCATCGGTGCTAACCATTTTGTTCTTGGTTCTACTGCCTTTATCATAGAGTGGTCTGTGCTGACTACAAAACATATGTCATCTTCAAATTTATTCACTAATTCCCTTATAATTCTCCTCCTTTGTTGCATTTTTTCTTTAAATTCCTTATTCAGATTATCTCCTAGACTTTTCATCATTTCACCATTTTGTGCAGTTATCAGTTTATCTGATTGCCAATTTACTTTACTGATACCAGGTACATATTTTTGCAAATAGAGAAATGTACAGACAAGCAGTGATCTTTACTTACATGTGTTGGACTTCTTTGATCTTATTGTCTTCATATTATCTTGTCTTCATAAGATCTACCTAGTGATCTTTCTTCACAATTTTATATGCCATGTCCATGACACTGTAGGGTACACTATTTGGTCTGCTAGATTGAAATATCTTGTACTCGATGAAATGTGCTACAAATTTTACCACTAGGTCTTTGATGGTTGATATTTTCAGTGCCCTACCGTCCCATTGAGCTCCAGTGTTCTTTTCAACATCGGGATGAGATGAGCTTCGAAAGGCCTTTGCTTTGTCAGTTGTAGGGTACCCAGTAACCCTATTGATAATATTCTTTGTGACCTCAACAAGTTTATCTAACCAAAATTTGTCATCATGAAATCTACTTAGCACGATTCTTATCTAGTCATTTTTGAATGTTTGCGGGAAGTATGTAAAAACAATAACCCTGACTCCTCAATCTTCTTATATTTAGATTTTATCTTTCCATCTAGTCCATAGACTTGTTGATAAGCAACAATGGTCTCAAAATCACATACTTTGATTTTGCAGTGAATATAGGCCCTAACATCTTTTGTTAACAAAACCCTATCTGGAATACTTGAGAATGCACCCATATCATCTGTTTGTGTTGTGACCTTGGGATGTGGTTTGAATTTAGCCTCGATGAAATTAGCCCTAACAATTGATTCTACTTCCTCCTCAATGTTTTGCGATTTGCTTGCAGTTGATGTTGATGCCATAAATTGTTTCTAGGGTTTCAACAAGCAATATATAACCAGTGTTCGGTAGGTAGATGAACTTACTTGATACCATCAAAGAATTGTTGTTGGTTTGATCTACAGTAGCTTTGAATCTTTTTCAAAAATCTTTAGCTCAAACTCTTCTTTGTAAAATCTCTATTCTTCAAAATCGCAATGTAACAATGAACTATGTTTTCGCATATTTATAGACTTTTTGATATTCCCACTCAAACTTTAGTGCATTAAATGCATGACCTAACTTTCGGTATGAAATAGCTTGTCAGCTCAGTAATGTCTACAATTTCCTTTGCTCAGTTGACATAGAATTTCTTCATTGGTTTTCACTGTTGTTAGTTAACCTTGTATAGTGATTACCGATGGGTAACCAACTCACATTTCTTCTTTTACCAACTGTGTGACATTTGCAGACTCATAACACATAAACCATAGTGCATCTTTATTCATGCATATTTGGTATTTGCACATCATATATAAGGAACTATATGTAAAATATGATCACTTAAAATGTCAGTTCCATACATACCTTTGTCATCTTAAGTGGAGGTACCGATGTCACCCAATCTAGTGGATGAGGTTTCACTGACAGTGTTACTTGACTCAGCATTCTCATTAGATGCCTTCTTCCACATTGTGTTCCTTAACTTCATAATTTCTGCAATGTTATATCCACTCTCAAATATATGGTTTTCATCTGGTGCTCGGTCTTTGCAGTTCTTGCTTAAATGACCGACCTTGTGACAGTGCATACATGCCATTCCAGCATTTGTCCAATTTCTTGATTGTCCAATCTAACTCTTTCTGTAATATTTTTCCACAATGTGTCCATACTGACCACATACAACACAACTAGTCCATGTATTATAATCCCAAACATATGATTTACCTTGTCTCTTCGGTTGATATGGCTTTCATTGTAGTTTCTCTTTAGGTGTCTAGACTTGTTTCATTTTTTCCTTGTAGTCCCTTGCAGTGTGTCCATGCTTATTACAAGTATAGCATATTTTCTCCTCAGTAGTATTATTAGCAATGTCATTCTTCTTAGCTCTACATTCATAAGCTGGATGTCCAAACTTACCATGGTAATAACAATATCCATGGAATTTTGGAATGACAGGAGGTTTACCTTGTGCTTTGCTTCTGCACACATTAGATGTATGTCCTAGTTTTCCACGGTGATAACATGTCAACACTTTAGGTTTCTAACTTTTATTGTTGTTGACTTTTTCAGCTTGTTGTGATGATTCTCCTTCACTAGTGTAGCCTATACCGGCTCTGCTTCCAAATCTCCTTTGATTAGTCAGGAAATCATTAATCTTTTTAGAACTGTCCTCAGCTATCTTCATCATTTCATTATGTTGCTTTTGTATCTTTATTTCATTTCTCAATTTTTCATTATCTTCTTTGAGTATTGCAACATCTTCAAGTGTTCTTGATAATTCTCCATTTACTCAGTTCATTTCTTGATTAACTGTCATCATCTGATTTGATACTTGGAAGTGTCGATCAGTGAGTCTCTGTATTTCACTTTCTTTTGCTTGAAGTTGTTCAATCATCAGTCTTTGGTCTTCGATAGCTAGATTTTGATCTTGTTCAGCTTGTCTAGCATTGTTCATGATTTCCACCATTCTCACCATCTGAGATTCATGACCGATTTGAAGTGCTTTCACTTGCTTAGATAGATGCTGATTCTTTTCTGATAAATTAGAGATTATACTTTCAGATCCGTTAGAGATGCTTCTAGAGCTTGATCCAATGTGATCAAATATTTCATCAATAGGTTCTTAATGATAACCAATTTCATTTAGTTGAATTGCAAGGTTTTTTCTTTCATCTAGTAATTTCTTTAGTTCTTCCTTGGCTTGTTTATACTATTCCACAAACATCTGTATTTGTATCTTCTGATTCTCAATAGTCTTGTCAAGCTTGTATCTCTCCATAACTTAGATCTTTACCCTTCAGTGGTTAGACTGTAACAAGAGAACTATGCTCTGATACCAATTGTTGGAATTAGGAGAGATAGGTACTAAGAGGGGAGGCATGAATTAGTGCCTTCAAAAACTTTACTTGAAAAACCTTTCAGATCTATAACTGTGTATTGTGATAACCGATCAAAATAACTTGAATATAATTGCATAAATCAATCATCTAGTTAACTTGAGAAAGTAAACAACATGAAATCAATATGACAATCACATAACACAAGTATTTTGGTAATGCATAAACCCTTGTAAGAAGGTAAAAACTGTGGTGGGGATGACACCCACAAATTCTTCACTACTGCAGATAGAAAAGGTTTTCCTGTTAAGGCTACAAGTTTTGATCACTTCTGGTGATCTTACCCTGTTAGGAGTAACATGTTAGATCAGCTAGATCTACCTAGCTATAGGATTTTAACAACACTAATGAAGTGTGTAATCAGTTAAGAGATTTACATAAGACTGTTAAGTCTACTCTGTTAAGAGATTTTATCAAAAACTCTACTACAATTGTTAGAAAGTAATAGGCAATTATCTACTTAGTTGACAACTCAATTGTCTGAAAATAGATCAATAGATGCTCATAAAATATCACCTTGACTATGATGATTCTCTACTCTATTATGCTCAGTAGCCTTCTTTGATTTTTCTCAATCTGATATCCTCTGTACTTTGTTAAGCTTGGTAAACTAATTGTCTTGAAGTTAGGCAATGTCTTCAAGTGCTCCGTGATTCATATATATTAGTTCACCAACTTCATAAAATGATGTGAACATACAAAATATATAGTGTTCTATTTTTGCCACTTTAGCAAAAATTAGGGTACAAAAATAATTATAACCCTAAGATCTACGGTGCAAAATTAACCTAGATCAACTATTACAATAAGATAAACATTACATTTACTGATTATCTTTTACAAGAAATGCTCCTTGATCTTGGTAAACCATTTTACGATCTATTGTAACCATTTGCATAAAAGAATGTGCCATTTCAGATTACCATGTCATTTTTTGTGATCATTAGTAAAAACTATATAATATGCCCAGTGTTTACTATCCGTCGGTGTCGGTGTCACTGGTGCTTGGTAAATTGTGTGATGTTCTATGTAAAGGCTTTACCGACTGCTCTATCTTACTTCTGGTTACCGACCAACTCAATATAAGTAACTGACTGACCTATTTAATATCCTTTGATACTAATGACAACCTTAAATGCTCAATATAGATTAACATCCTTTGGTTACCAAGTGTGTTTGGTTATCTTCTAGGCGGTTGGTTATATCACTGGCGCTTGACATTGCTTGTCTGCTACTCGGTTATCTTTTCTCACTGGTGGGTTTAGTTTTAGTTCCTGTTGTGGCTGACTTGTGCATTTATGTTGGGTCATGAATTTAATGTTGGAATCCATCATTGGGAAGCATGTGGTCCTAGATCTGACTGTTCCTTTCATTGATTGTGGATCTGAAGGTTGACTCAGTTCAGTAGACTCTTGTATAAATGTAGTTGTTTGGTTGTAGTTTAGCAGGTAGTTTTTGATAGAGGATAGAAGATAGTAAGAATAGAGATTGTTGGTAGATCCTCACATGTTTGAGGACCTCTATATTTCATTGTAATATTTGGCCCTAACTGGGAAGGCCTTACAACCTGGCATGTATCATTCTATATGATGAAATATATGGTTGATTCTACATTCTCTCTCTCACTTTTTTTGTGTATTTTCTTCCACATGTGTTGAGTAGGCTTGGATCATTAGGGTGTGCCATTGTTAGGCCCCTACCTTGCATCAGCCTCTTCCCCCATTTCTTCCTCTAGAACTGTTCCCTCTTCCTCTAAAGGTATCTCTAGGATTGTTGTCCCCTCTGTGGTTATCTTGGCTTGATTCCCAAAACTCTTTGGAGTTTTGTCTATCTTCATTATGTTGTCTTCTACCTCAAAAACTCCTGCTATTGTTTGCACCTCTGCCATTATTTTCCTAGTCTTATTTCCTTCTCATTTTCTCCTTTTCCTTTAATGCCAACTGATAGAATTGGTTGATAGTAGTTATGGTACTCATGCTTAACTCATCTTGAATAGACACCTTCAAGCCTTGCATATACCTAGCAAGTTTCACACTCTTGAGTTTTGCCAACTTGGATTTCATCCCAAGAATCTTGAATTCCTCAGTGTATGTTGAGACATCTTGGTCTCTTTGTCTCAGAACCATTCTCTTCTTATGAAGTTGGACTTCATAGTCTATAGGGATATATGCTTCCCTCAACAGACCCACCATCTTCTTCCAAGTGGTGACTGGTCTCTTCCCTTCACTCTTTCATCTTGAGTGAAATTCCACCATGCGAGGGTAGACCCTTGCAACTTTGACTTGGCTATCTTCACCCTTTGGTTTTCAAGGATGTCATCATAGTAAAAAAAACTAGAGAGAGCATCAATCCAATCCAACGCAACATCAGCATCTAGTTTCCCATTATAGACAGGCAGGTCCAATCTTGCATCCATGGTTCTTCTCTCCATGGACTTCAATGTCTTTAGGAGCAGCCTTTGATCAATAGACACTTGTTCTTCCTCCTACTCAAGGGGTTCTTCTTCACTCCCCACTGCATCCTCATAAAAGTTTCCAATGCTTCCCTTATCCATCTTCTTTGACAGTGTCTTCATATCTCTTGCCATCTTCTCCAATTGGGCCTCATATCTTGCCTTTTGCTCTCTAAAAAGTTTTGCCAATTCTACATTAGTTACTATGCTTGGAACTTCTTCCTCACTATTCTCTAACATGGTGTATTCTTCCTCTTAAGGACCTTAAGAGCTCTAATACCAATTGATGTAGACAATCCAACAATCCCCAAGTTTGAATCCATAAACCACCACTAGGAATGAATAGGACCTCTACCAATAGGATTTCTTGGCAAAATTGTTTTGTTCACCCCACAACCTCCTTTCCAACTTAGTGCATAAATCAACACCCTCCTGACTCCTTGACAATATCAAATTGAAATTATAGCATTCTCCAATTTATAGTCCTAGGAAACTAGCTAATTTCCTTGTAGCCCTCCTACTCGGGTATTTTGGACTTTTCTCAAAACTTTCCCACACAACCCAATAATCTAAGGATAGATTTGGACACCCTTTTCAATGTTATTTTGAGTTTGTAAAGGATAGAATTTTATTCTAAAGTTATCCTACCAAAGGACACTCAAGACACCTAGGGCTAATAGGGCTAATTAGGGGCTCTAAAGAAGGAACTCCCATCAAATGGATTGGTTTCATCTCCTTAAAAATTGGAGACTCTTAAGATAGGGTGGGACACTCCAAATCCAAGGTTTGGTGTTTTGATTCATCACCCATCAAAAGTTATGGGGTCTATTGCAACCTATCTAGAAGGTAGTCACATAGAGATGCCTACCTAGGGCTTCCTGTTTCTCCACCCTTCCCTACATGTAAAATTCTCACCTCTTGGAATATTAATATACACAGGCCATACAATTGTTTCTTTAGTCTAAAATATTACAAAATACAAGGTATATTTTATTAATTTTCAAAATCTATTACATTAACATGCACTAATGCATTGGTATGACCAAAATCATTCTTAAATAGACCACTGCCAACTATTTTAACCATCTTTGATTAGTTGGAGAGGTAGGGCAGTCATTGGTAATAGATTTTTACCAAGTTGCTAAAAGTTGTAAAGCAACTTTTTAGCAACTTTGCAATTTTTGTACAACTTTTCAATTTTGTTGCAAATTTGCTAAACCCTATGCTACCTAGGCCTATTGTGATGACCTAAGAATTCTTAGGGCCTAATAAAGACCTTAAATTTCTAACTAAGACTAAATCTGACCTTAAAACACCTCTTTTATCAGTCCCCTCAATCTTAGTGTCTTAGGTTTATATGGCCACCCAAAAGCACTTGATTCAACAATAGAACTCTAATGAGGATACATTGTTATATAAGGAACTAGGGATGCATTGAAAGAAGAATTTTGGTCTCCTTGGAATCAGTTCTCTTCCTCTGATTCAGTCTTTTGAAGGTGCTCCTACACCATTTAGTCCTTTGATCAGTTTCATCATCATTAATACACTCTTCCTTATATGCTATCCTTTTTCAAGTTGTGAGTGCATTATCATATAGGTTTGTTAACCTTGATTCATATCTGAGTCATTTGCCTTTCTTTATTGATTAGATGTTACCTTTTTGTCATCATCATTTATCTTGGACTTTTTCAGAATATTGGTTTTTACTTTAGCACCTATCAGACGATCAAGTTATTCGTGCCTATATAAACCAGGAGTCAAAAATAGAAATTTGATCTCAAGAACAACTCCCACATCATATGTTCTCTCCAATCTTCTAAAAAATGCATCAAGACAATCTCACAATGACTAAAAAAAATGGGCTAAATCCTGCATTCCTAGAAAGGAAGAATATATTCTTATTGCAGACATATAAAAAAAATCCAATCTTTGAGATCTCAACTTCAAGACCTAAAGGAAGAAAAGGATACACAATTCAACAAGTACTCATTGAGATTAATTTATCCTTCTTTCTATGATCATGAATCAACCATATATTCATCTTCCTCAAATAAAAATACTACATATTCTCACATCAATCTCATCTTTGATCAACAACATTCTTCACAATCTTAAGAGAATCCAATTTTTTATCAAGAATCTTTTCCACAAATTCATGATACTCCAATCTATGATCAAGAGCTTGAATAAGATGTTACATCACATTTAGTTGAGATTATTTTATATCAATCCTATAACAACAACAAATCAAATCCCCATGATCTTGAATCTAACATCTCTACAAGTCCCGTGGATAGATCATTTACTCCTTTAGGACAATCCATTGAATCAAATTTAGAAGAGCTTCTTGAACACAATCTCATCACTCTACCTCAAATCAATTCATGTGGTTTTGTATTCTTGATAAACTATTGTGCTTATCATCAAAATAACAAACATGAGACTTCAGATTGCATGGAGTTGAAACATAAAATCCAAGATCTCATTGATGATGACATCATTAAAGTTGAAAATCCTAATGAATCATCTAATGATGAAAAAGATACTAATCTTAAGCAAGATCAAACTCGTGAACCTATGTCTAGTGATGTTTCTCATTCCACATCTACTTTTTCCAACACTCATGCATCTCCTAAAGAAGAAAATATATCCAACATGCCTACATTGAACAAATAACCTAATGATTTTCATAATAGCTATGTTTATCCTCAAGGGCTACCTCTAAAATAAATCCAAGCTAATCTCCATCTAACTGCAAAAATTTTCAGTTCTTCCAAAATCAAAGATCCCAAACCCTCATGTGCTACCATGCATAGTTCTTCATCAACTCTTCAAGAATCTCCCATGAAAATCAAAACTCCTACCTCATCCTTTGAAGTGGCTCCATGTCAAGAGGACAATCCAAAATATGAAGAAACAAATATCAGTAATGATCAAGATTGAGGCACCATCCTTCCTCATCAATCCAACAGTTGACCCAAGTTCCATATCCCAAGAAATATATGATGATCTTATAATACCCTTCCATTTATTCCAAGATGATACCTTTCCATCTCAAGAGCTACATAGCCCTCCATCTCCCAAGAAAGATTAACGTATTCATTCTACCTTCTCTAATGAGTCTATTGAAAATCAAGAGAAAAGTACCCTTTTTACAGCATCTAAAGGTCCCTATCAAATTTAGAGTATCCCATCACCCTCTTGTCATACTCCTCCACATACTCCTCAAACCATCATTCCTCCTAATTTCTTTCATAAGAATAAATCTTATCAATATTTTGTTTCTCCTATCAAAGCTACTCATGCACCTATTGATATAAAGATGAATCCTAAAGTAAATATTCTTGGCCACACAACTCATTCAAAATATGTTGATACCCCTTTCACACCTTATCTCCCTCCATTTGCACATAAGAATCAACCTTATCCATCCTCCAAATCCATCATTGGTCCTTTTATCCCAAAGCTAAAACCATCAAACATTCCATCTATATTGGGTCCTTGTATTCCACCATCCACCATACATATTACACCTAGCTTGTCATCCACATACCCTATCTCCTATCAAGATCAACAAAGACATGCATCATTGAACACTTCATATCAACCTATCCATATGAACCAGCCATATCAACCTTATTCATCCATAATTCTCAAGTATTTTGGAAGCAATTTGGATGTACAACATAAAAATTAGAAATACAAGAATCCACTTATATATGAATATCACCATGTCCTATCTAATCAACATGTGACTACAAAGAAAAAGGAAATATTCAAGAGACCACAAGGGTCCACTAAGCAAAGAAGAAAATTAAAGAAAATATGGGTTCCTAAATCCATCATGGAAGAATTGCAATCTAAAGCACCTAAAAGTAAAGAAAAATCAAAATCCATGTGGATTCCCAAGTCTCTCTTAAAGGACTTGAATACAAAAGAAAAATTAGAGTTGACATCCAACCTTCCAAAGGATTCCACTCCATCTTCTTTTGAACATTTTCCATCATCCCCTACATCAAAGCCTCAAGCTATTCCATCCATTTCTCCATCTGTCCACTACCCTTCAAAGTGTTTGTCAATTTTAATCTTATCACCCTTTCAACGTAATCCTATACAAATATTTCAATACCCTATCCCTTATCCAACACCTAAGTATTCTTATTAGCCTCTCTTCCACTATCCATCCATCCCCTTCATCAAATCCATCACATAAATCCTTAGACATGATCTCCTTACCCTCCACATCATTCCCCTACCATCACCCTATCAGCATCCTTGAGCATACCTTTCAGTGTCCTTGGCCCATCAAAGCATATCTTTCCAAAGGAGCATAATCCAAAGAGCATCGGGCTTGAGTTCCTCCAAAAAAATTTTAAAAAAATTCAAATAAGTGCCTTGGTGGAAACTTGGTAAACAGGCACTTTGGTTTAAAAAGTAAAGAGAAATAAATCCATCCTATGGTGAAAACCACTACTTGTGGTGCCTTGGACAAGTACCATGATGAAAACCTGCCTAACATGTGTCGTGTAATTCCTCCCTCTTGCACTCTACACTTAGGAGCAAGATTCATCCATACTAGCTATTTCATGTGCATCCATACTTACTATTTTCACCTTTCATCTTGACAAGGTTAAACTTATTCATGAGCATCATATATCTTTCTATTTTCTATCCTGTCCATTGGCTTACTCACTTTCTTCCATCCATGCTACCCTGTCATGATCTTGATTATCCAAAATTGGCCATCACTATTCATAAGAATCCTTGACATTATCTTAAACCATCCACTCATAATATCCATCACCCCTTATCCTCGTCACATGATCCTATACATGGCTTATCCAAATCAACCCCTTGGTCTTAATCAAAATGAAGAATGAGAAAATGCAAAATTTGTTAATAGGAGTATCTTGACATGTCCACTCCTTTGGACCACATGATTTCATGACACCAAGTCATTATCCTATATTCTATCCAACACCGCTTAAATGACCCTACATTGATGTATTCTTCTTCCCTAGCTTGGGTAATCTTGAGGAGATTATCCTTGAGGGTTTCGTTCACTCACTTCATCCATCAACTTGATAATCCATCCATCATGTCATATACCTTGCTAGACATTGGGGGAAAAACAATGTGATGTTTCTTGAGAATGAGTAATCTCTAAAGATCTAAAAAAGTGAAAAATTATCCTAAAAATATTTTTAAAAATTTGAAAGTCTAGAAAAAATTCTAAAATTGAAAAAGTCCTGAAAAAATCATAAAAAGTCATGAAAAAATGACCACCTTAGTGAAAACCTAGCAAATAAGCACTTTGATGCATCAAATAGAAAAAAAATAAAAAATATAAAAAATATAAAAAAAATGTAAAGAGCAAAAAAAATGAAAAATGAAAAAAGTGCCTTGGTGAAAACCTAGGAAATAGGCATCTTAGTAGAAACAATAGAATATCTACCAAGTGGTGAAAAAATGGTTAACATGTGTCTCTTGTACTCAAGCAATCCATCTATCAACACAAATCTTGGCATCATTCATGCTTTAATGTCATTTGCTTCAGTTTGTACATAGATTTCAGTCACTTTCATGACAAATCAGTTGTTTCACGTAACACTGCCATGGATTGAAATTTCTCTTTATCTTCATCCAAAGACATTCAATTCTTGCTAAGGGGTAGTTTCTGTTAGGAATAAGGTGTCTCAACCTTGGATAATTCCTATTCTTATTATTTGTTTTGTAAAATGTATTTCTTGCAAATAATGTTGATGTGTTAGCATCTTGAATTGTGTGTAAGGAGATCATGGCTAAAATGGTTATGACGGATTCCTATGACACGTAAGAGCTATGTCAGGAAGATTCAATGACAGGTGAAGACATGTTGCAACTGATAAATTTGAGTACTGTACACTCTTCCCCAATCATGGGGTTCGTGGCATCGCCCTGAAAATTTTTTTGGGGTTCCTATTTTCTCGGAGAATGGTAAAACCCTAATACGGTTATCTTTGGGAGTAGCCCTAAAAAGTGAAGCGCATGATATAAGCTTTTTTAGGGTTGCGAAGAGATATGAAGTGAGTGTATTGTTGGAACATTTTATGCTGCCGTGATTTGTCTTCAAGGGTTTAGAAATCTTCTGAAAGAACTTGCATTGCAAGTGTATTGTAAGCTGTAATAGTTTTGATCAATACATTGTGCAGGTTTTGGAGTACTGGGGTTTTTACCGAAAGGTTTCCCCAGGGTATATCATTGTGTCATTCTCTATTTTTCTATATGTATGGTATGTGGTTGCAATATCTTTGTTAAAGTAGTTAACGAATCTGAAATTGTAAGGATTTAAAAGAATTTGCACAATACTCTCCTATAGAGATTAGCGTAGGAAGCTGTTTCTGCACCTGAGTTTCCTTACAGTTTCCTATCATGATAGTCCTCCAGATCACCATCTAAAGTGGATTAGAGTCAATTTTCCAAAAACCACTGAAAGGTTCATCACTGACACACACCAGTGTTTCTCAACACCCCACAACGTGAAGAGATCAACAACTAGTGCTTCTCAACACTTATCCGATAAACTTAAATCATCAATCCATCCAAATGACTGACATACTTGAATGATAAAATAATGTTTCTTAACACTACACACTTCAACAAGCTAGAACGCAAAACACAAACAACACCCAAATCTTCCTGAATTGATGTTGATCACATCTCTATTGTGACTTGACGATGTCTAAACGACTAGAGAAGCAATAAAGGTTGTGAATTTTCTTGGCATGTTATTTTTTATCATTTGATTTACTGATTATTCCTTTCTATGTAACTTTATGATGTCTAAAATGACTAAAGAAACATAGACTAGGGGCATAATCATTTTTCTTTGACTTTTGTTTGTTGGTGTGGTTCCAATGATCCTAAATTGTCCAATAAATTAGGTGTTTGTGGTAAGATCCTCCATCTTGATTGGAATGTTGCACATACCTCTTCTGGAAATTTGGTTAAGTAGGATATTAGAATGTCGTCATTGTGGAAACATATACTCAGCATTAAGACAGCATAATCAGAGGAAGCAGTTATGTATGAGCGCACTTGAAAATTGTCTAACATTGATTACCAGTCTTCATAGAGACAGTTTTGATTAGCAATGTTCATAGAAGAAGGTTCAGTGCATGTGCACTTGAACATGGATCATTCTATGTATATCAAATCCACATCTGAAAGTGTAAGTCTATACGACATGTACGAAAGAAGATATTAATGTTTTAGAGAGATAGTGTTGAGCCAACCAGAATAGAGCAGAAGATAGAATATGATTATATTGAGTTAAGGGATTATTATTTTTTATCAAAATAATGACTTAAATAATTAGGGAAGACATCCTAGATGTTAACCCTAAGGCAGAATATAATGAATTTATATTATGAGAAGATTATAAGGTATTGTAAGCCGACTGGAAGTTATTTTTGTAATAGCTTGTATATAAGTGAGAATAATGTAATGTGAAGTATATGGAAAGTATATAGCGACTATAATAAGTTGATATATGATGAAAAATTGTATGTTGTAAGAAGAAAAGAAGAAAGTATTGTATATCAGAGAAAAGAGCCTACAAAGCTAGATCAGAATAATAAAGTTATTTGGCAGCAGTAAAAGGTTTTTGTATCTTACCTTTGTATCTGAAGCTATCATTGTATATTGCATGTTTGGGCAGTGAGCTCATCTTGCAAACGTCTTTATTTGGTAATAAAAATTCCTAACAGGGTTGAGTCTTCTAACAGGGCCTAAAGTCCTTTAACTAAGATAGAGACACTATATGTACATAATAGACTCCTAATAGGGTCAACATCCTTAACCATATACTTTTGATTAGTGGATCAGCTATGGGTACCATCCCCACCGGGGTTTTCCCTTGGCCAGGGTTTCCTCGAGAACAATCATGATGTTATGAGTTCATTCATTTTATTATTATGCTTGTTATTCAGTTTACCTAGTTTAGTTTCTTATGCAAGCTTCAAGTTAATTTCTTATATCCATAATTGGGAAAAAGTAAATGGTTGTGAAACACTGATTCACCCCCCCTCTCAGTATTTCCTATTTCTAACAATTGGCATTAGAGCTTAGTTTCCCAGAACAAAGTTATTTGGAGAAAGCCTAACAGCTTGAGTAAGATCTCTATGGATATGGATCAGTTGCAGAAAGATCTTGATGAAGCTCTTAAACAGATTGATATTCTTACTAAAGAAAGAGATACTCTAAAGGAGAAATATGATAATGTGAAAGATTACATTGAGAAACTAAAATAAAAGATAGAAGATATGAAATCAAAGAAAGAACGTACAAGTCAAGTCAAGGACTGTTATGAAGTTTCAAAACTGAAGAAAGAAAATGAGATCCTTAAACATGAACTAAATATTGTAGATCTGAAGTTAAGCTTGAAAGATGATAACAAAAAAGATGAATCAAATCTGAAATCTGAAAATGCAGATCTGAGATCTAAACTTACCAAAGTGACATCTGAACTTGAGAAAACAAAATTGTAGTATGTTGAACTTGAGAAGTACAATACAATTGTGAAATGAGAACTAACTCAGTCTAAACAACATCTTGAGAAACTATATTCCAGTAGTGAAAATATTGATGAACAAATGTCTTATCAGAAACCATCCTATGATAAAAATGGTCTTGGATACCTCGAAGATAAATTCCCAAAGAATATTGAGGAATGCAAAGAACCAAATCTGAAACACCCTGAGAATAAAGAAGAAAAGAATCCTAATGAATATAATAAATCTGAAGATATACCTAACCCACCTAAGCAAGATTAACCATCTAAAGAGATGCGAAGAGAATTCAAAGGTAGATGTTTTTCATGCAATTCTTTTGGATGCATGAAAAGAGATTACATAGGTAAGCAATTGTTATAATTGTCATGGTTTTGGACATAGAGCTATTAATTGTAAGAAACCTAGATCTAATGATAATGGCAATAGTAGAATGTTTAGAGATACTAACCCTATAGATAGGAGACCTATTGGAGAAATGAACAAAAGGATAGAGTTATGTGTTACAGATGCAGCTAGTTTGGACACATTGCCAGAAATTGTAGATCACAAATCAGTCAATCAGGACTAAGATATGGAAACAATAGAATATTTTATCAGATATGCAATAAAATTGGTCACACAATGAGGTATTGCAAAATGAACAACATGAGAAATCCTAATCCTAGAAGAAATGCAAACTACACCGGGAGAAATGTGAACACCAACAATAGTTAGAAAGAAAGTTGCAATAACTTGGAAGAAGTTGAGTTTGTTGAATCTATAGATCAAGCAAGCACACTCAATATACTAGGAAATCAGACAGGTGAAGTATTTGAGAGTAAGTGTGAATCATTTCCTAACTCATCTTAAAGAAATTAAGCATTTATTTCATGAACTGTGTATTAGAGTAAAGCATCAGAATAGTATAGAATTTAGAGTAAGTTAAATTAAGCCTTGTGAAGTTAATATGAGCTAGTATATGATATAAGAAAGCTATGGTTAAGAGCGCATGAATTTATGAATATGTATGTGAGTACAAAAAAAGAATGAAGTTTTGCAGGTAACCAGGAATAGCTTTTTGGCATGAAGCACTTCAAAAATTTAATGCGATCATAGTATCTTGAAACATTTGAAGGATAAAAGTGGATTATTGATATCAGTTGATCATTCAAGTGTTTACAAGAGATATAGAGAGCTATCCAGTGGAGATTGAGAGCACTTTGCAAGATTTGGAGATAGATTCTAGATCTATGCAAAGCCCTAAATCATGATTCCAAGGTATTTTACTAAGTATTCATTATCAAAGTAGTTACATTTTGATAGAATCATGGATGCATCACTAGTTCACAACATCAGCGACTCAACTAGACCTAAGATGAAGAAGGAACCTATAGAACCCTTAGAGGAAGACCCTAGTTTGGCTTTGTCAACCATTCCAGATGGAATTTTTCATTTGGAAGATGTGAAAGGATATCTGAAATATAAGTTTGAAATTGTAGGATATGGTAGTTTAGCCATGGATTACAGTGTGATTTACAAGCAATACATGACTTACAAAGAAGGCTTTGAGCATTTAGGTCAAATGGATATCATTAAATACACATTTCACTATGAGTTTTAGAATGATGAATGGACCAAGATAATTTTGAGCAGAATACACAATGGAAAGTTTTGGTTAGATGATAGAGTTATAGAAATCACTACAGATCTTATACATGAGGTAACAAGACTATCTAAGTTTGGAGTAATTCCTTTGAATGAGAAGAATGTTAAGAAAATAGTGTTGGACAACACCAAGTCTACATATAATGGAAGAGGGATAGTTACAAGTAAAATTGAGCAAGATGATGTAAGATATGTGTGTAAAATATTGACTTCAAAATTATGTGCAAGCTCTAGGGAAGATGACATGGTAGCATGCATGGTACATGCAGCCTATATTATATGTGTAGACAAAGTGGAAGTAGATATGTGTGATATTTTGAGGATACAACTAATTGAAAATCTTGAGAAGATAAAAAAGACTAAGAATTCACAGTTTAGATTCTCATCCCTGATCACTTACATGTTTTTCCATTTTTTAAGAAGATTCCCTTACACCATAGGAGTTGATTGGAATGATGAAATAAATTCAATGGACAGGATAAACAAAGTACATTTAAGACATCCTATTGATAAAGTGAATGAGAGTTCTACTCTTTTCATAAAGACCTTTCAGAATGAAATGAGAAAAAGATCAAGGATTCCACCATCTATTGTGGAGAAGTATAAAGTTGAGATATGCTTCTTAGTGGACACATACTTTACCTACATTGAAGCAGTTGAGCCAAGAATAAAGTTTTTAGATCCTCTTGAGTATGAGGTATCGGAAGTAGAAATTTAATGTTATATAAATAGGTTACTTAAAAGCAATTTGGATACAAAGAATTCCAGATTTGGAACATATGAAGAAAACTTCAATACATCACAATAGTCACAGGTGCAAAAATTGGCAAAGAAGAGAGTAGATAAAATAATTAAGAAAATATTAAAGGATACAGGCATGATCGAGCATGAATTTGTCATTGCAAAGTAGAAAGAAAGATAAATTAGGGATATTGGACAAAAAGAAGTGTTGTCAGTTCCACCCTTGACAACCCATGCACCCCCTACTGAAGATATTTAGGATATTGAGGAAGAGATTGTAGAATTAGATGTGCCAAAAGCAATGAAATCCACAAGATCCACCTCCACTACACCGACTAAGAGAGTTAAAGAAATGGCAAGTGGACCAGGCAAGAGGTAGAAAACTATCTTTACACTAGTGCAAAGGATAAGGACATCAGTAGAGAAGAGGCAGGCAACAGTAAAAAGAAACAATGGAAGCCTAAGATAGACAAAGTGAACCCTTTGATCATAAATGAAGGGGATTTCACCAAACAAACAAAAAATATGAGATGTATAACAACTTTGAAAAGATAAATCTTGAAAATGAAGTTGTCAGACATATGATCCTTTCTGAAAAAAAGTTTGAAGATATAAAAGGTAAGATTCCTAATAACTTATATGAGAAATTGATAAACAGGAAGAAGAGAGCTACAGAAAAAGACAAAGGCATAAGAGAAAGGTATGTAAGGAAACTTTGTGAGATTAAGGATGAAGATCACTTTGGATAAATCATGAAGAACCTAAGTACACATTTGAGAAGGAAAAGAAGGACATTACTGATAATGGGAGGTAATTATGAAGAGGTAAACAAAGAAACTGAGGAAGCAGTTGTAAAAGTAATGACCTCTGGACTGGGAGAAATAGTTAGTGAATTTGAACAAGTAGTAGAAGCAGAATATCAAACTGGATCATCACCAGTTCTGCCACCCTCTATCAACATTATTGATGAGTCTATGAACATTGAAGGCATGAATATCACCATAAATAGAGAAGAAAACCCATTTTATGACCAAGGAGCCGATATTGGAAATTTGGTATAAGTTAATGAGAAAAAGGATGAAGCAGAAAATAAGGAATAAAAAGTGATAGAGACAAGAATAGAAGAGGAGAAGGAAGAAAATTAGATTAAAATAGCAAAAAAGGAGCATGTGGTGCAAGAAGAGAAGACTGAAATTATTTCAAAGACTAAGAGCACAACAAAAATTCCATCTAGACCACCTATTGAATCAGTTTTTGCAAGCTTAGGACAAGAAGTTGATGATGATGATCAAATAGAGTTGATCTCATCCCTAAATAAGATAATTGGAAAGAATAAGAAGGTAAAAATCTTGGAAGCAGTATTACTTGAGGTAACCAGCAAACTTCAAGGATTGATATCAACTCAAGTCAGTGAGGTTGATCCCCAAGATAAATCAAAAGAGGTAATAAAATATTTTGACACTGAACTCACTAATTTGTCAAATATTGCATCAATTGAAGCTCAAGCAGCCCATGATGCACAATTATTTCAAGTTGTTTGTCATAACATCAGAAATGATTTGGATAACTTGGATATATGCATAAAAGAGTTGAGAAGATGTTTAGAGAGAGGAAAAGAATTGTACATCTAGTGTACACTATCCCACAACCACACATCAGAAACATCAGAGAAGATGAAGAATAAGGAAGCAGAGTTGCAAGTGACAGTGAATGATTTGTAGAGTCCTAATGTGAAAATCATAGATATTGAGAAGAAAGAAAGAAAAATCTATGATGAAATAAGACTTCTTGAGGATGAAAAAGAGAAGAAATTGAAGAGATTCACTCTACTCAGAGAGTATCTATCACTGAAGATCAATAATGTGGAAAATCAACTGGAAGAATATCTTTCATCAAAGACATTATATGGAAAGTTCACATATGAAAATCTTAAGGTAGTTGAGATAGTATCCTATGGACTATGTGCATTACTCAATGTTTCTGACTCAGTAAAGGATACATGGGACAAGGAAATAGAAAATTTGAAGCCTAATTTTGGAGATTGTGTAGCAAGTCTTCTAGCTTTTCAGCATTGAGATCATGGAGGTAAATCAGTTTTGACATACTTATAGAATTGACACCTTTGTCATTGTTGTCAAAGGGGGAGTAATATAGTATGAAAATTGTATGTATGTAGAAGATATTGATATGTAGAATAGTATGAAGTATACTCTTAGGGGGAATATCATTTTGGAGAAATAAGTAGACATGTATAGACATGTATGATCCACATTTTTTTGTAATGGTCGTATGTTACATTTTTTTTGAGTTTTGTAATTAAAAGTTTTTGGGACTTAGCCAATTTTCCCATATGTTGCCACCAATGACAAAGGGGGAGATTTTTGGAAATTTAGCTAAGTAGGATATCATAATGTTGTCATTATGGAAACATATACTCAGCATTAAGACATCATAATTAGAGGAAGCAGTTCTGTATGAGCGCACGTGAAATTTTTCGAAGTATAACAATGATTATCAATCTTCACAGAGACAATTTTGATTAGTGATGTTCATAGAAAAAGGTTCAGTGCATGCGCACTTGAACATGGATCATTCTATGTATATCAAATCCACATCTGAAAGTGCAAGTCTATACGACATGTACGGAAGAAGATATTAATGTTTTATAGAGACAATGTTGATCCGACCATAATAGAGAAGAAGATAGAATATGATTATATTGAGTTAAGGGATTATTGTGTTTATAAAAATAATGACTTAACTAATTACGGACAACATCCTAGATGTTAACCCTAAGGTGACATATAATGAATTTATATTTTGAGAAGAGTATAAGGTGTTGTAAGTTGACACGAAGTTATTTTTGTAATAGCTTGTATATAAGTGAGAATAATGTAATGCGAAGTATATAGAAAGTATATAGAGATTGTAAGAAGTTGATATATGATGTGAAATTGTATGTTGTAAGAAGAAAATAAGCAAGTCTTGTATATTAGAGAAAAGATCCTACAAAGCTAGATCAGAATAATAAAGTTATTCGACATCAATAAAAGGTTTGCGTATCTTACCTTTGTATCTGAAGCTATCATTGTATATTGCATGTTTGGATAGTGAGTTCATCTTGCAAACATCTTTGTTTTGTAATAGTGACTCCTAAAAAGGTTGAGGCTTCTATTAAAGGCCTAAAGTCCTTTAACCAGGATAGAGACACTATATGTATGTAATAGATTCCTAATAGGGTCAACATCCTTAACTGGATACTTTTGATTAGTGGATCAGTTGTGGGTACCATCCCCACCAGGGTTTTTTGTTGGCCAGGGGTTCCTTGAGAACAATCATGGTGTTATGAGTTCATTCATTTTATTTTTATGCTTGTTATTCAATTTACTTAGTTTAGTTTCTTATGCAAGCTTCAAGTTAATTTCTTATATCCATAATTGGGCAAAAGTAAAAGTTTGTGAAATACTGATTCACCCCCCCACCCTCTTAGTATTTCCTATTTCTAACAACCTTGACTCATTTTATATCGACACTAAGGTGAGGTCAAAGATATCTCCTTGTCTATTATTTTATTTGTTTACGAAAGAAATGCTTAGTTCATCCTGGCCTTTTATGCCTTGATGCTTATGGTTACTTTCCAAATCAATTGGAAATGATGCTCATGTCATCTCAGCTTTTATGCCCTAATGCTTGTATTTGTTATCCACATTTTCTCTGATATAGGCCATATTCATATTCTCATGGTTGCAGTGTCACTAGTGAGAATTATATCAACTACGATGTCCCACAATGCTCAATGATGAAATTTTTTAAATCAAAATGTAGTGACTAAGTCCTAGGGTGCATTCTTGTTATTTTTTCATTTCACATTTGTACAACATCACTACTTTGCAACATTATCTCCTGAGTGGAAGGTGAGGCCTGAGTTTGAATTGATGATCATCCTCTCTCATCAAGAGTCAACTATGTCATCAGAGATATGATCAAGTACATGTGTATTGACAAAAAAAAATTCCTACAAGAGATGTTAAAAACATTGCATTGACCTAATTTTCAACTTGCTCCAATTGACATGAAAATTGTACCCTTGACTAATGGTGGTCAATTTTCTTGTTATGCAAAATTTGAAGAAAATTGCCTTAGGTTGAAGAAATAGGGTTTATCTCTTTGAAGGGTTTCAAAATAAATTTTCTTAGATCCAAAACCCTATCCGCGTTCTATTTCTTTATTACCTTTTTGAAATCACTTAAGTCACATTTAAGCCATGTATTTGAAGTTGTCGAAAGGGGCCAATTCCTTTAAGTTATTTTCCTAGTGGGACCAATGAAATTTTTCCCTAACTCTAATGTCTCTATCATGTTTTAAATCCATTTAGATATGTTTTAATCTAATAGTGGGTGTGATCTCGTGAACAAAATATATGTGAAGTTTACCCTTTGCATGAGCATGCCTATGTGACATGTAGCAGTTGGTGGACCCGGGCCGGAGATTAAGAAAGAGATAAAGTATCAAGATGATTGGCTTGTATCCAATGATGGGTGTGATTCCTTGAACTAAATATGTGTACCTATTTAACCATCGTGGGATTATGCCTTGTTAACGTGTCTTCGCCCTGAGATCGTGGGACCAGTTTTAAAAGAAGGTAAAGGGAGATTTGATCTAGTTCAATCTAACAGTTGGTATAATCCTAGGATTAAGAGATACTCAATTCACAATGATCAAGACATCGTGCCTTGGTGCCATGTGTCCCAGATGACATCACCTAGCTAGTATTGAAGAAGTTAAAGGTATGTCAAATCAGATTTGATCAGATAATAGGCGCATTACCTTAATGAAAAGTTGCAAGTTGTTTAATGATCAAGGCATCACACTTGATTGACAAGTGTCAATGATGATGTCACATATCTTTGGGCTAAAAGGTAGTAAAGTAAGGAAATATTTGTTTTGATTAGACAGTGGGAGTATTCCCACGATTAAAACCTACAAGATAGATAGTGATCAAGGGATTGCACCTGAGCGATGCATGTCCAGTTTGATGAGGAAATAAAGTAGTGGGTCCTAAGCACTAGATAATGATGAGTTATTGCTTCTTGATTGGTCATTTTTTGCTACCATATATAATGATGTGGAGGTCATATAGTAACTAAGCATAGACTTAACCGAGCATCAACAACAAGAACAGATTTAACTAAGGACACCGAGTAAATGGTAACTGAGTCCAGATTGATAAAGAGAATAAGTGTCATGTGGTGGTTAAAGAATAAAAGTTTGATTGATTTTTGTGAATTGCATGATGTGCCGGGAAGGTTTTTGATTGACAACCCTATTTTAAACCCTGTTATTATTCGTAAAAGTTGCAGTTTTTAAATATTTGAATTCTTTGCGGAGTTTCTGATGACATGGTGACTTAGAGGTGGTCTAAAATGAATTAAAGGAATGAAGGTGGGTCAAACTAATTGCAGGATGACATCTAGTTCTTCCAAGGTTAAAATTTATAACAGGTAGATTCAATCAGTGAGCCATGCAGATTAGGGTTTTGATCAAATCTAATTTGATTTTGCAGATACAAAGGACACAATTGTAGATTAAAATTGATGAGTGAATGGTGTGGCAGTTGATTTGATTAGATTTTTTTCCTTTGATCACCAATTGAATCTGATATTTGAAGGGACATCCTCCTAGAAGGAGGAGTTATGGTATGGATAATTTTTCAATGAAATTCAAGTCCTTGGTACACGAAGGTAGATGAGATAATTAATTGTGAAGCTACCTGCAGGAGGTTATTCAATGAATCAAGTTCCATTCTTATGGATTGTCTGCTAGGGTTTCACCTGCAATGTCTATCATATTGGATTATGATGTTTTTAGAGCTTCTTCCTATCACTTCTATAATTACTTCAAGTTGTGGTGGTTGACAACCTTTCCCTAAATTATTTGAAGCTTGTTGCAATCCTTGTTCTATAAAAATATTCCCAAGATCATTTAGAAATGCTTTTTCCTTGTTGGAAAAAGTTGGCTAAGAAAACTAAGATAAATATAGGTTTTTAGTTAAGAACTTTATAGAAAAGGTTTGTAATATTTTTGTTTGCAAAGAGTTTAATGAAGCATATAGTGTTTTGTATTCATTTGTGGGATGTTTTATGTTTAGTTTAGTATTAGATGTATTAATTTCAAGGAAGTTAATACAAGGATTTTATTAGAAAAATTCTTTAAATCTTGTCTCCTTGTGTAGTGGTTTATGATTTCCTATGTCTTGTGAACAAAGAGATCAAGATCGTAGCTTTTTTTATGTTCTAATATACTTTTCTTTTAATTCAAGGAGTTAAGTAAATGCTCAGTATGACCAAACATAATTATAGGGTATTACAAAGGATTGTGATAAGTATGAGGTTTTAAGTATTAACTAGTTTTCATTTACAAGGTAAATGATTGGATCACCAACCATAGTGTGGACTTGTTCTAAATATGCCCAATGAATAAGGCATTGATCACAGATAATCCCTCAACAAGATATTCTTTCTTGTCTCTTAGTTTTGTTTTAAAATCAAAATTAAAACCTTTAAATTCAAGCTGTAGAACTAAAGTCCAAAAGCCCCTGCTTAGCTTGTGAGTGATTTGGCATTATGTTTATCTTCTCATAGTATCTCTTTATGTCATAAGTAAGAGAAGATATTAAGGGAATTTATCTGCTCTGTGAGGATTAGTAGAAAGGAAGTTTGAAAAGTGAATGAATCTAATTCTAGGTGTACCCACTTGAATTCTATAGAGTTCAAAGTGTAGAAAGCCTGAAGATCTTTGTTAATTTGTCCTTGTTCTTGTTAGAGTGTACTAATTATGGGAAGTAAGCTAACCCATAGGTGCACTTCTTCATTTCCAAGGTAGTTTAAATTCTGCTAAACTAGGAGCCAAAAACTAATTTGGCCATCCTAAATCTATTTTCAGGATCAAAATTGAAATTTGAGATCGTTTTATCTATCGAAATTGTAGTTTGAATTTTTACTCAAATTATAATTGACTGCTTGCGCATCAATCTTTTGTACTCTAGATCAATGGGATATTTTCTCCACAAGTAATCAAGGCACCAGAATCTTGGTCAAACCTTATCAAATTTTGGTCAAACTTGGTCAAAAAGACCTAAACTAAGTGCAGAATATGGACTACCCACTTACAACCTCATAAAAATAAGATCAGTCTCTTCCTGCATCATTTTATCAATCAAAATTACTTCAGATCATTGGGGCCCCTAGCCATATTTTGATTTCGCTCTCAAGGGGGCATGATAATGACATCAACAATTCAGTGATCATATCATCAAACATTGAGAAACCTATGAATCTTTAATGAAGCAATCAAATCATCAAATCAAATAAGACCTCATTGCAAGGCGCATCTCAGCTTCATTGCACCACATCAAGTTGAGATCCTTCGTCATCAAATCACTAGGGGTATCTTAGCTTCATCTCACCACATGAAGTTGAGATTCTTTTCATTAGAAAATCTATAGGGGAATATTGGTTTCATCACTTCACATCAAACAAATATCATCCTCGTCAATCCAATTGGCTTCATCGCATCAAATCAAGTTAATTTCACTATCGATCTCTTAATGATAATCATTTTCATTGCTTCACATCAAACTGGTTATTCATTCAAACCAATCCAATGGTTTAAGAGTCTTTTCTGACATTAACCAATTTCATCACTTCACATTAAATTATTTAGTTGTCATCATCAATTCAAACATGTGTTCAGTTTCATCACATCACATCAAGCTGAGCATTATGGTCTTCCTATCAATCTTCTTTCTATAAAGTTCAAAATTGGTATCTTTGAATCAATCGACTTGAGAGTAGTTTCATTACTTCACATCAAACTATTCTTAGTCTCAACACTAATTGTTTTTTGAACCAATGCACTAATCACACATCAATTCAAAGAGGGGAAAATGTAATCACCCAAAAATTATCACCAAAACCATAAGCCCCTAATCTCGATTATTCATCAAGAAAGCCCTAATTTTGACCAAATCCCCTAAATCCTAAACTAAGGAAATTCAACTCATCAATCTGATTTGACCTATACTCTAGGTCTCATTCAAAGTTCACACTTTATCCTATTGTTAGGAATGAATGCTAAATGTTTGGCAGCCATTCTGTAGCAGTTGTTGTTGCATTCATGACTATGATTGCCATTGATGTCAACACAGTGATTTACCAAAGACTTGCAGAGAAGTAGATAGAGTTTGGATTAGCGCACGTGGGTTATTGTAGATGGAGCTATGCGATGTTGAGGTTATACACTTTGATATGTTATATGTCTATGGTTAAGAGTGTAGATAGTAATTCATTTATTCATGGAAGTTATGATCATTTTGGTGGAAGCAGTATTTAGGCAGTGTTCCTGAGTAGCGGTTTATGGAAATCAGATGATATCTCCTAATCGGGATGGAATCTAGTTTTTCCCAGTTAAAGGGAAGTTGAAGACTCATTAATATTGATGTGGATGATAGTGTAGACTTTGAGGTCACACGAGTGAAGATTTATTGTATTTGGAAGCTGACAGTTTTGTGTAATTTTAATGTAGCGTGTGGAAACTTTTATGTTGTAATTGTATGCTTACTCATTTGTAATTATTTTAGTGTGGTATAAAGGAAGGAATGTATTTCCTTTTTGTCATGATGTTGGAGTAGTAATAGAAGATGATTGTGTGTGATGTTGTATGCATGAAGTGAAGAAAAGAGCTAAGTATGAAAGCGAATATGTGAAGGAAGACATGCGGAGTACAAAGATCTAAAATTGAGATATGATGTAACAGTGAGTGTGGTTTGGCATAGTTAGAGAAGAGGTAACATATTATTCTATTGAGTAATGCAAAGATTATTTGGACAGTGTGTTCAGTGATCTTACCCTGAAGTTGTTTGGGCAGTGGATCCTTCTGTCTTCCATAACTCTTAACAGGGTTAGAATCTTTTAACAGGGATTCAAAATCTCCTAACAGGGATTCATATGTACTAAATGTATTTCATAAGACTCCTAACAGATTCCATCCTTTCACAAGGAATATTCATATTAGTGCATCTTTTTTGGGCATCATTCCCACCGGGGTTTACTCTTTGATCAAGAGGTTCCCTAGTCAACATATCTTGTGTCATTGTGTTATTGTGTATGAATATCTTTCTATGGTTAGTAATTATATTGCTTATATGGTTTAATGTTGTTGAAGATGATAAAATTTATAATTATCAGATAACTGATTCACCCCCCCCCCCCCCCCTCTCAATTATCTTGGTGGACTTTACTTTCTAACAATTGGGATCAGAGCGGCAGGTCCTTGAAAAAGAAGTTTAACAGCTTAAGGAGATCCATGGAAAATTTCAGGAAAGAAAGCCCTAAGTTTGATGGAGTAAATTTTGACAGCTGGAAAGAAAAGATGAAGACACACCTACTATGTTTAGGACCAAGTTATTGGTTGATTACAAAGAATGATAAGACTATCATTTAAGAGGAAAATCTTGAAACATGTACTATGGATGAAAGAGATCTATTCATGTGTAACATACTTGCAAAAGAAGCACTTTTGACAGCCCTTCCAAAGAATGAGTACAGTCAAGTAAAATGTTTGAAAAAATCTCATGAAATTTGGAAAGCTTTACACTCTACTTTTGAAGGTGATGAACATGCAAAAAGAGTTAGATTACATAATTGGATATGTGCATTTGAAGATATAAGAATGTTGGAAGATGAATCTATTAGAAGCTATATTGGTAGAATGTCAGAAATTATTACAGGTATAAAATCTTGTGGAGAAACAAAGATAGAGAATGAAGTGATATGGAAACTTTTGAGGACATTGACTCCTGTATTTAAGTAGACAACACAGATGATTGAACAAGTTATACCTTGTACTACAAACTTTACAAGAGAGACTCTTCTTGGAAGATTGGAAGCAGCAAAAATGAACCTGAGATTATCAAGAGACTTACCTAGAATGGAGATAGCATTTAGTGCTCTTAGTGTTCGCCCTACTTTTTCAAGAAGCATCAGTGTGAGTGGAGATTATGCTAGTAGCAACAGATCTAGAAATGAAGAAGACAAGAAGATTGAAGAAGGCATTGCTTTGCTTGTGAAAAGAGAACCAGACGGTAAGAAAATATTTAAATGTTGGACTTGTCAAGAATATGGTCATTTTGCATCTAAGTGTCCTAAGACAGTTAAAAAGTACAGAAACAATTTCAAACCTAGAAGATCTAAGAAATGTTATTATGCTAATGATGAAGATCTTGAAGCTAGTATTGAAAGAACTTTAAGTGAAAGTGATACTGTGAATAATGATGACATAGGATTTGTAGCAATTAAAGAAGAGAATTTTGAAACTGATGTTAAGGAAGAAAAATCCTTAGTTTCTCAAGTTGAAAAGAAAGTTGATTAGATTATAGATAGTGGTTGTTCACATCATATGACTGGAGATATGAAAAAGTTCATAAAGTTTAATGAATATGATGCAGGAGTTGTTAGAGTTGGAAACAATGCACCTTGTTTGATTAAAGGAATAGGATCTATTACTCTTGATGGAAAGACTAATACTGATGATGTTTATTTTGTGGATGGATTGAAACATAATCTTTTGAGTGTTGAATAGTTCGTTGATAAGGGATATCAAGTTTGGTTTACTGAGAAAACTTGTGTTATAAAGGATAAAGATGGAAATTTGATTGGAACTGGATCTAGAACCAGAGGTAATGTATTTCAGTTGAATCCTACTGAGATGACATGTTTGATTACTAAGATTGATGACAGTTGGTTATGGCATAGAAGGTTTTGTCATATAAACTTTGATAACATTGTGAAAGTAAGTACTACACTTGCAGTAAGAGATTTTCCTAAGATTATGAAGCCTACTAACATGATTTGCAAAGAATGTGTAATGGCTAAATAGAAGAGAAGTTCTTTTCCCAGTAAGAATTTTACATCTATAGAGAAGCTGGAGATTGTTCATACAGATTTGAGCGGTCCTACAAGGACTAGAGGATTCTATGGAGAAAGGTATTTTATGATTCTTGTTGATGATTTTACAAGAATTATCTGGATTGCATTTCTTAAAGAAAAATCTAAAACATTTGATAAGTTTAAGATTGTTAAGAATAAAATTGAGAATGAATCTGGAATGAAGATTAAATGTTTGAGATTTGATAGATGTGGAGAATTTACTTCTAGAGATTTTAACACCTTTTGTGAAGAAAATGGCATTAAGAGATAGTATTCATCCCCTAGAACACTTGAATAAAATGGCATTGCAGAAAGAAGGAACAAATCAGTGACTGAAGCAGCAAGAGCTATGTTGTTTGAGAATGATTTGGTGAAGATATTCTGGAGAGAAGCAGTGAACACAATAGTGTATACAATGAATAGAGTACAAATCAGAGCATACACAGACAAGACACCTTATGAATTATGGTTTGGACATGCACCCTCAATTAAGTATTTTAGAATTTTTGGAAGCAAATGTTATATAAAGAGAGATGATGATATTGGAAAGTTTGATCCTAGAAGTGATGAAGGTATATTTCTTGGATATCCTTTGAAAATCAAAGCATATAGATGTTTCAATAAAAGAACTAAGACTATTGTTGAAAGCACAAATGTTAAAGTTGATGAAAAGTTCAAAATTTAGGAAAGAATGCTTGATTATGAATCTGATGAAGAAGCTCATCCTAAATGTAACACTGGATCTACTAAATTATTTTATGAAACTGACAGTGATTTGTTGAATGAAAGCCACAGTGAAGTTACTGAAGAACCTACACCTGAAGTGAGATCTGAGATAGTGACACCTAGCAAGACTTTGTTAAATAATCATCCTATTGAACAAATTATTGGGAGCATCAAAAGAGGATTTCTAACTCAGAATAAGGTATAAGAACAGTTATGTTTGATTTCTCAAATTGAACCTAAGATTACTAGTGAAGCTTGTGAAGATGAAAGTTGGATTAATGCTATGAAAGAAGAACTAGATCAGATAGAAAAGAACAAGACATGGGAATTGGTCCCTAGACCTAAAGACAAGAATGTTATTGGAACTAAATGGGTATTCAGAAACAAGATGAATGAACAAGGAGAAGTAGTAAGAAACAAAGAAAGATTGGTATGTAAGGGTTACTCACAGCAAGAAGGAATTGATTATGAAGAAACCTTTGCACCTGTTGCAAGAATTGAAGTAGTAAGAATGTTTTTGGCTTATGCAGCTTACAAGAAATTCAAAGTATATCAGATGGATGTGAAGTCAGCATTTCTGAATGGAGAATTGGAAGAAGAAGTCTACATTGAGCAGCCTGAAGGTTTTCCTTTAACTCAAGAAGGAGACATGGTATGTAAACTGAAGAAAGATTTGTATGGACTTAAACAAGCACCTAGAACTTGGTATGCAAGACTGGATAAGTATTTGTTAAAATTGGGATTTACAAAAGGAACAACTAATAGAAATCTGTACACAAAAGAAATTGAAAATGGTTTGTTGGTTATAGTTATTTTTGTTGATGACATTATCTTTGGAGGAGAAGATGAAGCTAGTGACAAATTTGCTGATGAAATGAAGACTGAATTTGAAATGAGGATGATTGGTGAAATGAAATACTTTTTAGGATTACAGATAACATAAAACAATGATGGTATCTTTGTAAGTTAGACAAAGTACCTGAATGATTTGTTGAAAAGATTTGGAATGGAGAATTGTAAACCAGTTGGAACACCCATGGTGACTAGACATAAGTTATCTAGCACAGATGAGACTCCTGTAGTGGAATAGAAGAAATACAGATCTATGATTGGAGGATTGCAGTATTTGACTCATACAAGACCTAATATAGCACATTTAGTTGGAATTGTAGAAAGATTTCAAGATGAACCTAGAGAATCACATTATGCAGCAGTAAAGAGGATACTGATATATTTAAGAGGCACAATGGACTATGGACTATGGTATGAAAAATCTGATGATTTTACCCTATGTGCATATACAGATGTTGATTGGGGAGGCAGTGTTGATGATAAGAAAAGCACCAGTGGTGGAGCATTTTTCTGGTTTCATGGCTAAGCAAGAAGTAGAATTGTATCTCACAGAGCACAACAGAAGCAAAATATGTAGTAGCAGTAAACAATTGTAACCAAATAATTTGGATGAAGCAAATGATGAAGGATATTGGAATAAAATTTGTTGAGCCTATTGTCATACATTGTGACAACACCAGTACAGTTAGTATGTCTAAGAATCTTGTATTACATTCTAAGACAAAGCATATAGAGATTAAGTATCATGTTGTAAGAGATAAAGTTGCTAAGAAAGAAGTCAAACTTGAGTACATAAGTACAAATGAGTAGATAGTAGATATATTCACAAAGCCTTTGCCTAAGGATACATTTGAGTATCTGAGAGGTATGCTTGGGGTTATGCCCCAGCCTACTTTTGAGAAGTGATGCAGTTGGTTGCATCCATCCAGTAGTATATGAGCCCTATCTTTCTTCTGAATTGGATGTTGATACTTCCTCTATGGGGGAGTATGTGTATCTGAGCTAAGTCATGAGGACTCTAGTGAATGTATTTTTTGAAATAGTGTCTTTTAACATTGAGTTGTTGTTGACATAGTGATGAAATTTCTATCATTGATGTCAATGGGGGAGAAGTATACATGAAAAACCATCTAGGACATCTATTGGAGAGAACTGAATAGGATAACGAAGCAAGATTTGATTGATGAAGAGGATTTGAAGAAGCAGTGTTGCAGTATTAGATTTTTGGAACATTGGATATTTTTATCTATGTTTCCATCAATGCCAATGGGGGAGATTGTTAGGAATGAATGCTAAATGTTTGGCAGCCATTCTGTAGTAGTTGCTTTTGCATTCATGACTATGATTGTCATTGATGTCAACACAATGATTTACTGAAGACTTGCAGAGAAGTAGATAGAGTTTGGATTAGCACATGTGGTTTATTGTAGTTGGAGCTATGCGATGTTGAGGTTATACTCTTTGATATGTTATATGTATATGGTTAAGAGCACGGACATTAATTCATTTATTCATGGAAGTTATGATCATTTTGGTGGAAGTAGTATTCAGGCAGTGTTCCTGAGTAGCGATTTATGAAAATCGGATGATATCTCCTAATCGGGATGGAATCTGGTTTTGCGCAGTTAAAGGGAAGTTGAAGACTCATTGATAGTGATGTGATGGCAGCATAGACTTCGAGGTCGCATGAGTGAAGATTTATTGTATTTGGAAGCTGACAATTTTGTGTAATTTTAATGTAGCGTGTGGAAACTTTTATGTTGTAATTGTATGCTGACTCATTTGTAATTATTTGAGTGTGGTATAAAGGAAGGAATGTATTTCCTTTTTGTCATGATGTTGGAGTAGTAATAGAAGATGATTGTTTGTGATGTTGTATGCATGAAGTGAAGAAAAGAGCTAAGTATGAAAGCGAATATGTGAAGGAAGACATGTGGAGTACAGAGATCTAAAATTGAGATCTGATGTAACAGTGAGTGCGGTTTGTCACAGTCAAAGAAGAGGTAACATATTATTCTGTTGAGTAATGCAAAGATTATTTGGATAGTGTGTTTAGTGATCTTACCCTGAAGTTGTTTGGGCAGTGGGTCCTTCTGTCTTCCATAACTCTTAATAGGGTTAGAATCTTTTAACAGGGATTCAAAATCTCCTAACAGGGATTCATATGTACTGAATGTATTTCATAAGACTCCTAACAGAGTCCATCCTTTCACAAGGAATATTCATATTAGTGCATCTTTTGTGGGAATCATTCCCACTGGGGTTTACTCTTTGATCAAGAGGTTCCCTAGTCAACATATCTTGTGTCATTGTGTTATTGTGTATGAATATCTTTCTATGGTTAGTAATTATATTTCTTATATGGTTTAATGTTGTTGAAGATGATAAAATTTATAATTATCAGATAACTTATTCACCCCCCCCCCCCCCCCCCTCTCAGTTATCTTGGTGGACTTTACTTTCTAACACCTATTTGATTAATTAATTCCTAAATCCTAATATTGTTGACAATTAAATCAACCTTATACTATTTATTTAAATAATATCTTAAGATGTTGATTAAATAAATAAGAATTGTCAATTAATCACAAAATTGAATTAAATTAATTATGTCATAACAATTTGGAGAAAAACATATTAAGTCATTTAATTATTCCAAAAATGCATTTATGGAGTCATCATTCAGTCAACTGAACATAATTTTTGAAACAATGCAGTTAACTGGGAAACCACCTCTATTAACTCGTCTTTTAATTTAACAACTTTAATTCAGCCTTAGAAGTTTTTGAAACAAATGACCAAACTAGTTTAGTTAATTGATTCTCTTGACCAATCAAATCAGTTGTACATGGATTGTGCTAGTCTGGAATAAATCTCAATTGTTCATCTTTGGTCAATCTCGTCTATTCATTCTCAAGAGGATTCCTATATAACCAGGCCTCCATTCTCACAAAAAAAGAATCTTTTTTTAAGTAGTCTAATGCTATCAATTTGCTTATTATTTGTTTATGCATGGAAATCATTGTTAGTTATCTTAATTACATATTTAGTTTGTTTTAATTATATCATTATTGCATCAATTACATCTAGGAACACTTCCCCTCTTTTTCTTAATATGGATTAACTCTTAGCTAATTGGATGAATATTGCATTTGCATGTTATATCAAAATCTTTCATTTGGATTACGCCACTGGGTTTTGCAATGAACTAAGAGAAAAACTCATACTCGTGTCTACTAGAAGGCAATGAGTTGCCTTGGTTGATTTTGGTTTTAGATTAGTCTATTTTCATTGTTTAGATCAATCATATAATGACTCATTGAAGTGTAGTGTAGCCACTTTTCACACTCACACACTCAATCGGCATAAAATTGAGAGTCTAGATAGTAATAATTCACATCTAGAACTTCCTCAATAAAAACCAACATTATGAATCAACCACAAACATATAAAATATCCAAGACCTATATTCACAATACATTAAACATGACAAATCCAATTTTGAGGACCTCCAAAAAACCCTCAAAATTTGAACTTCGAATCTCACAATTATGGGAAAACCTATTAGTTCCCATATGAAAAATATTCCATAAATCCTATAAAATTCACAATCCAACATATCACAACGAAACATATAGCATAATGGCTTAAAAACCTCATCCAAAATCTCCAAATACATGTAAACCCAAACAGGTGTCAAATAAACTCAAACAAGTGGGGAATAAACATAAAAAAATCCCACATACAATTTGCAACTAACATTAAGCAAATAAATGAAAGAATAAGGGAGTTTTAAAGAGCCCTACCTCTAAAATGAAGAGAAACCCAAAATTTGAAGAAAAATACCAAATCACTATGGAAGCACGTGAGAATCTTGACAAACTATAGCAATCCCGACATGAATCAAACAAGCTACTACCCAAAAAATTCAAGCAATCCAGTCACTCCCAACAAGAAAAATCAAAATCTCCAAAAAGAGGTTTTGATCAATTTTCTAATTCACAAGCCAAGAAGTGAGGGAAAAAAATCACATTAAAAAATGTAAAGCCCCTTTTCAAAAAGGAAATTTGACTAATTTTAAATCAATTAAAATTAAAATAACTCAAAACTAAATAATGACTCCCAAAATACTCCAAAGATAATTTATTAAATTCCAATTAAATGGAATACATTTATGACATATTTGTCGACAATTATATAATCAACATATAATTATTTAAATCAACACTTAATTTAATTACCACAACTGCAACCAACTGCAAATACTCAATAATGCATAGAAATATGTTGGTCCATCACAATTTATGCAAAGATAATTCAGACTTTACCTACATGGTAACCGAAGGTATAATAATGCAATAAAGATACATCATCCAAACATGGATGATATTGGCTAAATATGATGGATGGTTAATGTGACTATCTCCTATGCCGCTGTCAGGGATAAAGATACACTCAAACCTATGAAGCCAGGTGGGGTCGATGTCTGGAACTTGTCATCACTACAACATACACACATCAAATGTCTCATGTGTAAAATAGTTAAAGCACATGTAAAATAATCTAGGAACTGAAACTAATTAAAGGATATTTTAATGACATTTATGTATTTGAATGTTTTTAATAAAGGTAAAAATAGGTTTTGAATGGAACCCGAAACCATTTACACAAAAGGAGAAAAGTGTATCATTCAGCCCTTACATAATTCGAAGGCCTGCTAAACATCAGATAGCAGGACCCCAACCAACCCAAAAAGGAAACAGAAAAGACAAAATAAGCAGTGACAAAAAACAAAATCTGGCACAAAAACCAGCAACCACCCAACGACCAACCAACAGCTCTACTTTATCTTTTTCATGGCCTTCTCTACCTGTTTCTATAGTTCCTCCATCTTATGAATAGATTCTTTGAGACCTTTCATCTCCTTAGGGGTATCAAGCAATTTCCTTCTAAGGCCACTTATGGTTCTAGTTCCCAGCCCGAAGCTCCCAGCACTGCCATCCAGCGTTATGGTTGTGTTCTCCAGTATGTTATCCTCCAGATGATTGTACATAACCTTAAGATTCATCACTTAAACACTAAGGCCCTCATTCCTATGCTTAAGAACTTCATTGATGATGTGCTCATTGTAGCTGATTTTCTCAGTTAGGTCCTTCAGCTTGTCGTCCACCATAGCTTTGATTTCTGTGGTCTTTTCCTCATTCTCTTTATTAATTTTTACCTTCATCAGAAAAACCATTTCCAGCTTTTCCAGCTTTTCTTTTAGTAATTCCATGGTATCTTCCATTGCCTTCAGGTGACATTTCATTTCTTGCATCTCCTAGTTTATCAACTTTTCCATATTGGTACCATGGCCATCCTTTCTTTTAACCTCCTTTAGAACTCTGTCATCCAATTCGAAGTCAATAGTAGCCTCGTTATGATTTTCCCCACCCCCATGACTAGACTGTTCCTTTGAATCCTCCTTATCACTGGCTTCCTCTTTGTTTTCCTCTTGTTTTTTTTCTTCCATATTCTCTTCCTCTTCTTCCACTTTCTCTTCTTCATTTTCCTTTTCATCCTCTTCTTCTTCACCTCCAACATTCTTTGTCTCCTAATTTTCTTCTTCCTTCTCATTGTCCCCTGAAGTAATGTCCTTTGTTTCCATGGCTCCCTCCTCATTCTCGAGTTCCTCCTTAGTTTCTTCATCTAGGATAGTGACCTCATTCCTTTCCTGATAAGAAGGGTGAGGATCTTTAGTTTTTTCTGCGCTAACATGGGGGCTCTTTTTAATTTTCCTACCCTTCTTTTGGGTAGCTGCCTTGATCTCTTCTTCTTCATTTTTCTTTCTCTTTCCCGTAACCCTTTTAGGAATGGGTTCTGGAATCATGTCCCTGGCATAGTCTGCCATGAGCAGAATCAAACCCTCATGAAGCATAGGGTTGCTTGCTTTCTTCATGTTCTCTGTTATGCTATTATTCAAGGAGCTTAAAAGAAAGTAAGGAAAGGAAACTTTCTTACTATGCCTAAAATGGTTAACTAGAACGAAATGCAAGTTATAAATCTTGGAGTAGTGACCATCTAGAGTAAAATAATCTATCATCACCCTAAAAAATTTTGCCCAGATTTTCTTAATCTTCACAATTTCAACATAATCCCTCAGCCCTTTGGTCAGCAGAGCTTCTTCATCAGCATTTTTAATGAAAATTTTAAAAGCTTCAGACCCTATATGTTTATTATACCTATAGAAATTTTTTCCTTCAAGAGACAAACCAGTAATCTCAAAGACTAAACTTGAAGTAAGCGGAAAGGATTTACCCCACAAATTAACTTTTCCATTAACCCATCCCTCTGCAAATTTTTTAGTTACCTTTTTGTCAAATCCATGAATCATTTCCATATACAGGGTAACACCACCTCTTTCCAGTTTTTTTGCACACTTTTTCCCCTGTCTCCATTTCTCGCAATCCAAGGGCTCCTCCCTTCTCAGACCACCTCTCATGTTCTCAGAGCTAAGATGACACTGGTTTCTCAATGTACCAAAGAAAAACAAAACAATGTTCTTCTAGTTCTTAAGAATTGATTTGTTTAAAATTTCCCACAATCTATGTGTCATTAACTTCATTGTAATTTTCTCACACCTTACCTGGCATCTTGCTTTCCTTGGTAATTTAATTATCCTTTTCATCATTAATTTTACTTATGTTTCCCTCGTGATTAAGTTTATCATAATTGATAAGACTTAAGATCTCGTAATTGAGATTCACTTCCCCATTCCAAATTTTAGTGACATCATTATGGGCCCCCACATTAGCTATACTATCTGCAGGCTTATTTCCTTCTCGGTAGATGTGGGTTATGAAACTTTCCTCAAAAGTTTGTAAAGTCTTTTTAATTTTTTCAATTATGTGGGCTATAGTCCAGGAGGTCTCACTTTTTCCTTTTATGTAGTTAATGATATTAAGAGAATCTCCTTCCAGCCAAAACTTCACACAACCCAACTCTTTTGCTAGTAACACAATATGTAAAGCCACCTCAGCTTCAACAACATGATTAGTTTGTATTCCCAGCGGGGCTGCCATAGCTCCTAGGCAATTACCAACCCAATCTCTTACTAATCCTCCCACCTCCACCCTTCTAGGATTCCCCTTAGCAGCTCCATCAAAGTTTCCTTTGAGCCAACCCAAAGGGGGAGAAATCCAAATGACACTATCTCTAGGGTTGGGGTCTTTGTTTCTTTGACTATCCCAGGAAACAATATCTTCAAAATTTTGAAACTTTTTCCACACTTGAGAATTTCTTGGAATGGAGTTTCTAAAATTCTCCATGATACTTCTACCAATGAGAATAGCAGTCTTGTCATAAGGAGTGTGCTTATCTCTAAAGACTCTATTGTTTCTCTCCTTCCAAATTCTCCCGATGAAGTGAAGAAGGATGAGATCCCAAAGAACTTTCTCATCTTTGCCAGGAAGAGGACACTGCCACTGACGAACAAGATCCTATAGGCTCTAAGGTTTCACCCACTCCAAATGAATATTTTTGATAAAATAATCCCACACATTTCTTGTATAGGAGAAGTGTATCATCATATGATTACAGGATTCAACCGCTTCACGGCACAAGAAGCATCTATTGGGAAAGTAATAGCCCCTTTTTGCGAGGTTATCCAAGGTAAGGATTTTATTCTCGACAAGCAACCAGAAAAATATGTTAATTTTTGGGATAAGGTTTTTGTTCCATACCTGGGAGCAGAGAGGTTGATCATCCTAGGCAATAAGAAGAGCTGAAGCCGAAGAGACAAAATATTTACCATTATTTTCTGGGCCCCAAATTAATTCATCTTGCACATTTTCTCTAATGAACCAGTTGTTGATTTGTTTACTCACTTCTTTAAAATTTTCATCCTTTTGGCTGAGATCTATCCAGTCATCATTGATCCAATAGTCCAACACCATTTCCCCAATTGTCTCTTTGCATTCCTGAATGGCATTTAGCCATTGTTGATTTTCATTTAAGGGATTTTACATCATCCAATCGTCATTCCAGAACTGAATCTTCCTACCATTTCCCAGCTTCCATCTAACACCTTTTCTGACCAGGTTCTTGCCCTTACTGATACTATTCAATATAAAAGATCCCTGAATATCCAATTGGGAATTTAAAGTGTTATCCATTAATGTATTTGAATGTTATGAAATCATTCCTTTCATATTTAATCATCATTAAAACATAATAATAATAATTTAATTTAATCTACACATTTAAAACAATTATGACAATAATGAACATATATCAATAAATCTTTGAACCAGATAATAACCAAGCTTGGTAATCTGCAATATCTCAATGAATATTGACACATACATCAATTAATCAACCATAACATCTCAATAACCACTAGCAAAAACATTAGTGAATCACATGAAATAACATCAAGATCATTATAACTAGGTATCATCATATATCATGTAAAATCTAAACATCATATCATAATATCTGTAGACACCTAAGAATTATCAAGATGATCCAAGTGAGTAACTATTATCAATATTTTACTCATCTTTGGAGGCCTAGTTACTAAGTGTGACTAATGCACCCTAGTTTGAATTATTAATGGTCTTTCTTAATATTTGTGTTCATTTCAAGGTACATGAAAGAGAAAGGGAAATGAGCTACATCTAAGAATTACATGTGCATGTATCAATGTTAAGTGTGTTGTACAAAAAGGAACTAAGAAGACCATTTATCCAGCTCACACAAACTGTGAGCATATCCATTATCAGAATTGAATGAATAAGTGCAAATATACATGAAGTACAGGGGTACCAGACATTGTCTGGTAATGGTGTCTTGATCCAGTCCTATCCAGAGAGCTCCTATGGTCTGGAACCTGCAAGAAGAGAGGAGGAGATATGGGTTAGATCCAATGGATCTAAATAATGCCTGGTATCATAGTATTCACAAAGATGCATATATGCACTTAGTAGTCATACACCTCTGGGAAGGGCTATACTCAAGGCATGTGCATAAAAAAAAAAGAGGGCTCCAGAAATAAAAGAAACATGATGTTTTTCACTGACGTGTTTGTTCCATGTGCAGATACAGGAGAAGCTGATTCAACAACATTCTAAGGGTGCTGGTACCCAGATGAATGACCTTGACCTGTGATGCAGATCATGATAGGAAAACCTCAAGTTTCCTTGACAGTGACTGAATCAAAGGCCAAGAACACCCACGGTCAACAGAGCACAGAAATCCACATATTAAAGAAGGGGTACATTGCAGCATAGGTGTGTTTAAATCTACATCTTAAGGCTAAGAAAAGAGGTTACAAATGGGGAAATGTTTGCATAACATCATGGCAAGGATCTTGTAATAATGAGGTACGTCTAGTATGTTTGTAGTACTTTGAAGATGTTATTAAGTGGACAAGCATAAATCCATGCAAACAACAAGCATTAACAAATGTGCCAACATATAGATGATATTAGTGGTTCAAACAATCAATACCATATTGTTGATCACAACACAAAATTTCAATAATATTGTAACAACATTGCAATATAAATAGCAGGCATAAGATATCAAATAAAGCTACAAAATAGACTATGTAAATACACCAGCAGCTACCAGAACATCTAGCACAACTCCTTTGGTTCACAATCTCAAAACAAGCAATGAATTCACAGTCCATTGATGTCTCATCTTGTTCACGAGGTTGTGATAACATGCAGCATAAAAAATAGTCAATTAATGCCAGAGATCGAGTTCATGAGCCGAAGATATGATGCATCTACAATATGGCAAAAAACCAGTAAAGATGATGCTATTTTTATTGAAATGTAAAAACACAGCATCTAAATGGAGATCGGGCACCAAAAAAGTAAACAACAAATTGGGCTAGCACATACAATGAGCAGTGAACACACCTCCATGTGCATACAAAAATGTGCCAATAGGAAAACATCCACAGTGAGCAATACAAATGAGAAATAGAGCATGCCAGTCCACAGGCCAGTGTTATCACAAGGCGCGGGTTCAATACAGTTATGATGTGAAGGTTCAATACATGCCAGTGAAACACACCCTGGGTATGGGTCTTTGAGCTAATGCAAAGATTCAATACAGTCACCAAAGAAGAAGGTCACAGTGCCAATATACAGTGGGCAATACAAAACCCATAGGCCATAATAGTCACACCAGCAGAACATGGCACATGGGACTGATATGTGGGCCAAGTCTTGACATATGATATCATGAAGACAGTGAGCAGCATGATGTGGAAAGACAAGAGTGTAGCAGGCTTGAGTCATCACATACAATACAAAACAAGCCTACCGCAACATGAAATGATTCCAAACATAGGAGATACCCCAATTCGCAGGTCCATGACAAAGCATACTTATCAATACACCATCATAGTATGAACCATAAGTAGAGTGGGAACCTACCTTCATAGGACCGGCATTAAGCATAAAATAATGTACGTAGAATTGTGACAGGGCACGAGCATAAAGATAAACATTGCAGTGTAATCTAATGACCCATGGGTAGCATCAAAGCAACAAGATTATGGAGGAAATAACAGTGAGCCCTCAATATACCGTGCCCTCTTCTGTTATGAGGAACCCACAACAACTCATATGGCTCACGGGCCATACAGAAGCCACAACAAAAGCAGTAAGTAAGATACATGAAATGGATGCATTATCCTGCCCTAGCTTCAAATGGGCCGTATATAAAAGAAGCAAACAGTATTCCATAAGCAATGAAATGATACATTAAAAGCCAGACAAATTATGCATGGCCCGAGAGTCTATGGCTCATGATCATCAGAGAAGTAACAAAATATTGATGCCCTCGAGAGTTCAGAGGGGCCAAAACACATTAAAAAAATCATACAGTATCATTAACATGTAGAACACAGTGCCCTTAAGGATACAGAGATAATAGTAAATAAGATTGTCGACACTGAACATGTCAATGCGCAAGCCATAACTCGTGGGCCATGCATACAATGAGAAAATATAGTGAAGGTAAAAATGATGCCCTAGCTCAAATATAAATGCTATCATCATGCCCTAGCTCACAACATATGCACAGGCCTCAAGTTGTTTGATTAGCTGAGACAGGGAACCTTGCAAACTCGAGCCATTCAAAGGGATAGAGAACATCAAAAGCATAATAAGAAAGCGTGCTATTAAATCAAGTTCCTCATTTACAAATGCAATCCCCAAACTCCAGATCATGAGTTAACTGGTAACCATCAGGAGTGTCGAGGGCAGTGAGAAAACACATAAAATCTAAAGATGGAGCTCTAGTTTACGGAGGTAAACCCATATGCACAGTGCCCTCTGAATTTCGGGGGATTGAGCACAAAGGGCATCAAATACCATGCCCTCAAAATTTAGAGGAGCACACAATCAATACTATGAACCAGTACACCTTCAAAATGCAAAGAAAAGCAATAAAACTCAAATACACATTCAATACAACGTGAAACACAAAATAATGAAGTAAATCATGCCTACCTCAATAGTATGATACCATAGATGGTTGTTTCTAAAGCCAAACTCAGAGATCGAAGGTGGAACTGTCAGTAGAAGATAGAAACTTGCCAAGTGCCAGGATGAGGAAATCTGAATGCCAGTGGCAGGGCTTTTGTTGCAAATGGTTTATTAATTTAATCTCCCCTTTTTTTCTAGGGTTGAGGTTTTATTTTTGGTGCATTGTAACCCATGTTTTATTTCAGGCATATGTGGGTTTTATTTGAAATGCAATTATTTTAAAATGTGTTTCCCCATTTTGGGTTGAGATCATTTTAAAATGTAATTAAATCCATTTTTGTGTCTTAGTGGGATGGGCTTTTAAATATGAAGTCATTGTAGAATATTAATGTAAATTCTGGCGATGGTATTTTATAAAATGTCATCAGAATATTGTTAACACATGACTTAGGGGGGGTTAGAGTGGTCTTTTTTGACCATCTATTCTAGGATGTCAGTTTTTACACTACCCCCTATAAAATTGAGAATTTTGCATCCAAGTTTATGAGGCATCTTCATGGGCCTATTTTGAGGAATTTTCCATTCCTAGGTTGAGGTGGCTTTAATGCCGATTCTTTAAACTCATTATATACCTCTCACTTTTCATGATGGAGGTTAGCTATTCATTCTATTCTCTCTAATATGAGTGTTGTAGCTCTGAGAGACACATCTTGTACTTAGCTTTTTTTTAGTAATAAAAATTGATCCTTCTTGTTTCCCTACAATTTCGGAGTTCTTATTATTGAATCTCATGCAAGATTATTGTGATGTTATAGTATCCTTAATCTACAGGTTGATCCAATTGAATGTTCAGGAATTTGTCTTGGCTCTATAGTATTAATTTGTGTGCAAATTGAAAATCAGAATTATGGAAACATCTTCCCTTCTCTATGTTTCAAGTACCCTATTTCCTAAGGAGTTTAAGGCAGTAGAATCAAGTTGTGAAGTCCAATTTTGTCTTTTCTATTGCAGTAAGCTTAATTCAGTTGTGGATATTCTTTTAAGTCTGGTGGATCACCTAGTTTTAAAATTAGTTTCAGTTATTTATTTCATGAATTCTCTCTCTTTCCTCAAAAAGTTAGTCAATTTTTAAGTGATCCCAGCGGAAATCAACCCCTAATCTAGAGGTCTACTCTCAGATAAGTTACCCACAGCTTGAGAGTAGTCCCATGTTTCACAAGATTGCTGGGTTTTAACACTTAGCAAATTGGGTGCAATCCTTAGTGACAATAGTTTTTGGCATGCCCGGTGGGATAGAAGACTCAGTGAGTCAGATTTCTAAGAGTTTTACATGTAGGTTATTGTTTGGTATGAGCAGTGACTATGTTTTGATATCATACATAGTGACTCTAATCTTGTTTCATGCAAATCAACACTTAAGCTTATGAGTGGGATCCCAACCAGGCTGAGTAAGAATCCTTTTGTTTATACAAAGCCACCATCTATCAAGAAAAGGCCTAAAGCAACCCAAACTAGTGCATCCCAATCTACCAATCCCGCTCGCATTCCTGCAACCACTCCCCCAATTCAGCTTGTGCAAGCACCACCATAAATTCAAGTTCCCCTTAATCCTCCAATGGCTAGACATCATCCTTTTGTAGCCTTCAATCAAGGCAGTCCCTTGAATTTGCAGCAACATAATGACATACCTATATCAGTCCTTAAGAGCTTACCTATATTTACTAGAGAGGATCATACCTCCACTATTGAGCACATAAGAGACGTTGCATCCCTTTGTGCCCTCCATAATATAACCCAAGACAATGTGGCTGTGAGATTGTTGGTAGCATCCCTCAAAGGCAAAGCTTTACAATGGTTTAGGGGTTTAGCCATCAGTTCTATAACTGATTGGGATGGGTTGGGTCAAGCCTTGACCAATCAATTTGAAGATAAGTCCGACCACCTCTCCTTAGTTGAACATTTGACTACCATTAAAAGGGCACCCCAAGAGTATATGATGGATTTCAATTTCAGATTTTAGAGGACATGGAATAGAATACCAACCACAGTTAGACCCTCAAGCCAGCATGCGTTCTTGTACTATCTAAGAGCCCTCAATAGCGATATCTATGTTATAATTTAATCTATGGGAGGGAATAATTTACTAGCAGCATATGATCTCACCCTAAGAGCTAAAAATAGCCTAATACAAGTAGGAAAAATAGCCCCAAGGCCTCCAATGCCTATTTGCCTGAGCTTCATCCTATTCCTGAAGCAATTCCAGCCTTGACATCTATTCCACCTCTCCCAGCTCCTTCTCAACAAGTTGTTAATCCAGTTGTGAACCAATCCCAAGAGTTGAATGAGATCAAAAAGGCCTTGCAAAGTGTTACTAATGAGCTGGTTAGTCTCAAAAAGTAGGAGTACCAGCCTCATCAACATCCCTACCAACAACCTTACCAATCTCCATATCAGGCCCAGTACCAACAAAATAGGCCCCAATACCAATTAGGCCAGCAAGGCCAAGCAAGAAACTATAATCATAAATCTAGTCAGCCCTATAATCCTAACATTCCTAGTGCTTCTAGAGAGCTGGTTCCTATAGCTCAGAACAACATGGTGCAAGAATATCAATGGGGTTGCCCATGTAATCAGCAACATATCCAGGGGATGTGTCCTAATGGCTATGCCCAAGCCCTCATGGTGCGGAACAATGTCATGATGTCGCAGTAGATGATTCAAGAACTAGAGATTCAACAAGGTCAGGTTGCTGCCCCAAGTGAGCTACAGACACCTGAGGTGGCACTGGTTAACTTTCAGAAGGAGGATTTTTGCAGGGTAAATTTTCTCTCAAATGACAACCAAAACTATGTTCTGGTTGCAGCCAACACGAGGTCAAAGAAGAAGGCTTTAAAGGCTAAACAAGTGGCCTCTACTAGTCAGCAGGCTCATGTTGTGACTCCACATCCTAAGATGGTTCAGACTCCAGTCCGAAATAAGTCAAAAGAAGTTAAGGAACTAGCAAAGACAACAACATAGTTGACATCTACAGTATCAGGGATTGCTACAGCAAAGGGACAGCCAAAGGTGAATCTAGGATCTTTCAATATTGTTGAACAAATGAAGAAGACCTCCATAAATGTGCCTTTGATGGACACTTTGGAAATCCATGGGAAAAAGGAGCTAATACTTAGCGAATTGGCTAAGATTTCATCAAAACAATAAGATGTTTTAGAGCAGCCTAGAATCCTTGTGGCTGAAACACCTCAAAAGGAGCAGAAAATTGAAGAAGCTAGCTTGCAGCCCATCGTTGCTCCACAAGTTAAACCCCCTCCTTTCTATCTTACCCTTGTTGTTGGGAATTTTTTAGTTCATAATTGCATGATAGACTCAGAGGCAAGTAGTTCTATAATTTCTAAACAACTAGCAGACCTCCTAGGATTGTCTTATGAGCCAATAAACAAGCCTATTGTTCAGTTGGATGGGTCATTAGTTAGCACCATTGGATTCATTAAAGACTTGAGTCTCACTTTACATGAATGTCCCAACTTCTCTATTCCCCAGTATGCCTATGTTATAGATCTTCCTCCCCACTTTGCTATTTGTCTAAGCAGAGATTTCACTACTAGGTTGGGGGGATACCTCTCAGCTGATTGGTCTCATTTATACTTCAAAACTAGATACAAAACTAAGGTTAGAATCAAGTCTGAAGCTTTTGCAAAGAACCATGTTGAACCTTATACCCCTAGCCCTATAAATGCAAATCCAATGTTCCATGAGCAAGATCGTATTAATTTTGAGCCTAAGACCACTATCAGAAACATTCCTGATATTGTCCTAGATGAATGGGTTGAAAGAGATTTAGAAGATAATTCTTTTAGAAACATGGAGATTTCTGGTATTGGGATGTATATCATTCATGAGGAGGGTGTTGTAATTCTAGATTTGATAAAAAAAAGAAGATAAGTGTCCTGAAAATCAGAATGGTGAGCTGTGGCAGTTGTTCTTTGATGGTGCCAGAAGCAGAGTTGGTTCAGGAGGAAGAGCTGTTCTAATTTCTCTAGAAGGACAAAGGTATTACTCTATTGTTTTCTTTTCTTTTAGTTGTACTAACAATATAGAAGAGTATGAGGCTTTGATTCATGGTTTAGAATAGGATAGACAAAGAGGAATCAAGTGTCTAAAAGTTATAGGTGATAGTGAGTTAGTGGTTAATCAGATTCATGGCACTAATCTCACAAAAAATGATACACTCAAAATGTACAAGCACAGGGTTTGGAATTTAATGGAATATTTTTGTGCTTTTAATCTAGTTATTGTCCCAAGAAATTAGAACAAATAGGTAGACAAGTCATCTTCCATGGGAGCATAATATGATATTACAAAGGAGGTCACAAGCACTGAAATATAGCATGTGAAAGTCCTGGTAAGACCATCAATACCATAAAATCAGGTGAGCTGGTAAGTCTTTGAAAATGATGAACATATTTTCAATTTTTTGATAGAAGTAGAGTTCTCTAAGGTTAATTAGAATAAGCTTGCTAACCAGTATAATGACCAGATGTTACAGTTAAAAATTAACAAGCTGCCCAAGGGACTAGTCACCCTTGAGTCCATTTTTAACTCTGATGACCAGCTCAGAGGAGACAAGGCTAGCATGACAGTCAAAGAGGAACATTATCAGCCTGTTGATATTTTCAAGGACAAGTCTCTCAAGTTGGGAAAGGTATGCACTCAGCCAGAAAGGCGGGCCTTTATCTCATTATGTCAAGATTTTAATGGTGTTTTTGCATGGGAATACTATGATCTAAAAGGATTTGACCCCCACTTAGCCCAGCATACTATTGAACTTGAACCCCATGCCAAACCAGTGAGACAAAAATAGAAACCTATCAATCCTAAACTAGAAGTGTTGATGAAAATAGATTTGAGGAAAATGATTGAGGCCAATATCATCTTTCCCATCAAACACACCTCTTGGGTTTCCAATCTAGTGTCTGTCAGGAAGAAGAACGGTAAAATCTGGTAATGTGTGGATTTTAGAGACCTCAACAGAGCCTCACTCAAAGACCACCATCTATTACCCTCCATGGAATAGATTTTGTAGTATGTCTCAGGGTCTGACAAATTTTCTTTGCTAGATGGTTTTTTTGGCTATAACCAAGTCCTAGTCAGAGAGGAAGACCAATATAAAATAGCCTTCACCACCATATGGGGCACCATGGCATACATGAAGATGCCTTTTGGGTTGTCTAACGTTGGCGCTACATTTCATAAAGCCATGGAGATGGAATTTGTTGGTTTGATGAACAAGTTTGTTCTAGTCTATTTAGACGATATAACTATTTTTTCAAGAGATACTAATGATCACCTGGTTCTTCTGAGGTAGATTTTTGAAAGGTACAAAGAATTTGGAGTTTCATTGAATCCTAAAAAATGTATCTTTGTTTTCCATGAAGGCAAATTGTAAGGGCATATTGTTTCCAAGAAAGGAACAATAATTGATCCTGAGAGGATAAAGGCCATCATGGCACTACCCCTGCCAACACACAAGAAGGGGCTATAGAGTTTCCTTGGGAGAATCAACTTCTTGAGAAGGTTCATCCCTAATGTTGCAACACTACTGAAGCCTATGACCCAGATGCTGAAGAAGAACTCAACTTTTCACTAGACAAATGAAGGGAAGAATGTTTTGAAGAGATAAAGGAAGCAATTGCTTCTGCTCCTACTCTCGTAAACCCTAATTTTTCTAAAGATTTTATCATGTATGCTTTTGGGGACACTGATAGTATTTCTGCCATGTTAGTCCAGCATATCACTAAGAAACAGGAGTAGCCAATGGCTTTTTACAGCCAAGGTACACTCTTGTAGAGAAACACGTTTTAGCAATAGTGAGGAGCTTGAAGAAATTTAGGCACTTGCTGTCCAATAACACAGTGCACTTAGAAAACGTGATGACTTTTGTTCCTTCTATTGCGTAGGCTCCCGCTCAAATTTTTTTTAGGGCTCCCACTCTAAAAGGTATTTAGAAAATGCGATGAGTGTTGTTCCTTCTGTTGCACAGGCTCCCGCTCAAAAAAAATTTGAACGACTGATCTATGTCGTTGGATCTAACACGAGGGATGGTGGGCTTCCTCCGCTAGTGTCTACTATCTCTCTATCTTTGGGAGCTATTGCTGTTGGTTTGGGAGTTCCTACTCCTGCGTCTGCTGGCTCTTTGTCTTAGTCTTCCTCTTAGATGGTTTTGGGTGCTGATGCTGCGGGTTTGGGATTTTTTGTTCCTTCATCTACTGGTGCCGGTGTTGTGATTTCCTATGTCGATGTGGTGGCTTTTGAAGTGGGAATCCATGGTTCTACTCTTGCTGGTAGGGGGGTTCCCGGGCTCCTCCTGTGCAACCTGTTACGGTATGTAAACCCATTATGGTTAAGCTGGATTCTGAAATAGTGGATGAGATTTTTAAAACTGCGGATGATTTCTCTTCCAATGTTGCTATCTTTCAGTTTAGGGGTTTCTGTCCCTCGCTTTCTGACTTGCATGCTTGGATCTCCAAGCATTGGGAACCCATTTTATCCGATGCGGTTCAGATATACCCTATGGCAAGGGGTTTTTTTATTGTTAAGTTTGAAAATGCTAATGATAGGAAAATGATTTTGTGTGATAGTTGTTTCACTTGGGAGGGGCATTTTCCTTGATGGCCAAACCCTAGTATCAGGGGTTTGATCCTCTTTCTGAGTCATTTAATAAAATACCCTTATGGGTGAGATTTCTGAATCTTCCCTTTCATCTTTGGCTAGATTCAGTTTTGGAAACTGTAGGTGAGGCTATTAGGGATTTCCAAATGGTGGATTCAGATTCCTCTAAAATTTTTAAGACTACGTATGCCCGTATTCTTGTGCAAGTTGATGTTTCTAAGGGTCTCCCTAAGTAGATAATGTTGGTTTCTCCTTTGGGCTCTTGGACACAGAAGCTAGATTACAAGGGTATTCCGTTCAGATGTTAGACTTGTCACATGACTGGGCATCTTGCTACGCAGTGTGCTTCAAATGAGGTTAAACCAAAGAAATCACCTTCATGGTGGTTGGTGGCATTTGACCATCATTATACGGTTAGGAAATTTTCAAAGGAAGGGAGCTCAAATTCAAGCCCTATTCAAAATGACCATGCTTTGGCTAGAGCCTTTGTTGATGCTTTGGTTGATTCTAATGATGTCCCTGATGTTCGTGGTTTTGGCTCTGTTGTGGCTATGGCCCAAGATGTTACTAATGTCCCTTTTGGCATTACTTCTACTACCCCTATCCAGATTTCTGGTGGTGTCTCTGGTACATCAGCTTTGTCTATGGATGCTACAGGTTCTATTGTTCTTATTGTTGTCTTTGGTTCCGAAGTGGGTGATGTTGTCTTTGGTCTAGATGGTATCTTGGGTACTGGAGTTTCAAGATCTATTATGGGCTCATCTAACTCTTCTTTGGACTGGCAAAAGGCTGATGAAAAGGTGGAGGATGGATGGACAATAGTCAAGGGAAAAAATTTAAACCTTCCACTCCTTTTGATATGAACTTACATTCACATAAGAATGGGCAAAAATGTAAATCTTGATCGCCCTTTTTTGTTTCAGGTTTGGGCTTTTGTCCATTAGGTAGGAACTTTGGTTTGTTCCTTTGGTTTGTTTGGTGGGGCACCACAGTTGTTTTGGCCTTCTATTGTAATATGGTTTAATGCTCTTGTGAAATGTTTCGGGTCCTTTCAAAACCTATTTTTACGTAATCAAAACATAGTGCACTTAATGATTGCTCACCCTTGCATAAAAGATTTCCTTCTAAATAAGGACCTAAGCCACAAGAGGGCTGGTTGGATCACCAAAGTCATGGAATATGACATTCAGATCAAAGTGACTAAGTTGATTAGGGGAAAAGGTTTGTGTGAACAACTGAATGAGGGAAGAATAGACAAAATCCAGCAAGGAGAGGCTGTCCTAATGAACTAGAATGCAGAACAGAGTGCAAGTTGGACAACAAAGATGAGACATTATCTCTCAACTGGTCAATGCCCTCAAGGCCTTGACAAGAGCAAGAGGAGTTACTTTAGACTCCAAGTTATCCCATTTATCATTTTGGATGATGTTTTGTATAGAAAGGATTATAGTGGTGTCCAGTTCAGATGTGTTGAAACTAGCAAAGTAGACAGAATATTAGAGGAGTTCATGATGGAAGTTCTGGAGGACACTTTGCTTCGAGAACCACTACTCTGAAAGTGATGAGAGTAGGATACTATTGGCCTAGCCTATATAAGGATTCTTTTGATTGGGTAAGGAAGTGCAAGAACTGTGCTCTATTTGTTGACAAATAGAAGTTGGCAACCCTCCCACTGCATCCCATTAAAGTGGAGTAGCCCTTCTCCAAATGGGGGTTGGACTTCATTGGGCCTATTAACCCTCCATCTAGTGCTGGACATAAATGGATACTTACTGCTACAGATTATTTTACCAAATGAACAGAGGCTGTAGCATTGAAGGAAGCAAATGAGACCTCTGTCCTAAATTTCTACCAAGACATTGTGTCTAGATTTGGCACTCCAAACTCTATCATTTCAGACAATGCTATGGAATTTCTTGGAATGAGAATCTCAAAATGGGCATTGAGGCATAATATTTTCCTAAGCACCTCATCCAACTATTACCCTTAGGGTAATGGTCAGGCGGAATCAACAAACAAGAACTTGTCGAGGATCATCAAAAGGACTATAGAAGGAAACCAGAGGGATTGACACAACAAGTTGAAGTTGGCCTTATGGGAAGAAAGAATAACACCTAAGAGGTCTACATGTAACTCTCCTTACATGCGTGCTTATGGGAAAGAAGCTAGGATTCCTTTGTCTACTGAGTTGCCTACTTTGAACTTAGTCAAATAGATTGATCTGATAAAAGAAGATGTTATACAAGTTAGGTTTGTTGAGTTAGTTGAGCTTGAAGAAGTAAGCAAACTGGCACTAGAGAACTTGGAAGCCCATCATTCTTAGATGAAGAGGAGCTTTGATAAAAGAGCCACACCTAGAGATTTTAAGGAAGGAGACCTTGTCCTTAAGTGGGATGAATCTAAACATAAACCAGGAAGGCATACTAAATTTGATGCCATATGGAGTGGACCCTTTATGGTTGTTAGATGCAAGGCCCACAATGCTTTTCAGCTAGCTAATATGGATGGAGAGGAGTTTCCCATTCCAGTGAATGGGATTCACCTCAAAGCTTATTTTTGAGGTCAGGTTCTACCTTGTACATTAGTAAGTTAGAAGTTCTAGTTTTCTATGTTTCCTAAGTGCCTTGGCACAAGCTTCTTTCAGTGTTGCTTCCAATTTTCTTTCAGTTAAGCTTTCAGTTTGGTTTGAGTAGAAATAAGACAGAGCAGTCTATCTATGGTAGTTAGTTGTTTTGTTAGCAAGGAGTTGTTTGATTTAAGGCTAAGTTCAGTTTTGAGGCTTATAGGAATTTTTACCCAATGGATTACAAGGCAACTGGTCATGATGCTTAGCAGGCAAGCACTCAAAAGAGGTTGTCAGAATTTTATCAGTATTTTACTCATCTTTGGAGGCCTAGTTACTAAGTGGGACTAATGCACCCTAGTTTGAATTACTAGTGGACTTTCTTAATATTTGTGTCCATTTCAAGGTACATGAAAGAGAAAAGGAAATGAGATACATCTAAGAATTACATGTGCATGTATCAATGTTAAGTGTGTTGTACAAAAAGGAAAAGGAACTAAGAGCATTTATACATCTCACACAGGCCGTGAGCATAGCCATTATCAAAATTGAATGAATAAGTGTAGATATACATGAAGTAATGAACATGAAGTACAGGGGTACCAGACATTTCTTGGTAATGGTGTCTTGATCCAGTCCTATCCAAAGAGCTCCTGTGGTCCAGAACCTGCAAGAAGAGAGGAGGAGATATGTGTTAGATCCAATGGATCTAAAAAATGCCTGGTATAACAATATTCACAAAGATGCATATATGCACTCAGTCATACACCTCTAGCAAGGGCTATGCTTAGGGCATGTGCATAAAAAAAAGGAGGGCTCCAAAAATAAAAGAAACACCATATTTTTCACTGACGTGTTTGTTCCATGTGCAGATACAGGAGAAGTTGATTCAACAACAATCCAAGGGTCCTAGGACCAAGATGAATGACCTTGACCTATGATGCAGATCATGACAAAAAAACCTCAAGTTTCCTTGAGAGTGACTGCATCATAGGCCAAGAACACCCACGATCAACAGAGCACAGAAATCTGCATATTAAAGAAGGGGTACATTGCAGCATATGTGTGTTTAAATCTGCATCTTAAGGCTAAGCAAAGAGGTTACAAATGGGGAAATGTTTGCATAACATCATAGAAAGGATCCTGTAATAATGAGGTACGTCCAGTATGTTTGTAGTACTTTGAAGATGCTATTCAGTGGACAAGCATAAATCCATGCAAATAGCAAGCATCAAAAAATGTGCCAACAGATAGATGAGATCAGTGGTTCAAACAATCAATACCATATTGTTGATCACAACACAAAATTTCAATAATATTGTAACAGCATTGCAATATCAATAGTAGGCATAAGATATCAAATAAAGCTACAAAATAGACTGTGTAAATACATCAGCAGCTACCAGAACATCTACCACAAGTCCTTTGGTTCATGGTCTCAAAACAGGCAATGAATTCACAGTCCATTGATGCCTCATCTTGTTAACGGGGTTGTGATAACAAGAAGCATAAAAAACTAGTTAAGTAATGCTAGAGATCGAGTTCATGAGATGAAGATATGATGCATCTACAATATGGAAAAAAAACTAGTAAAAATGATGCTATTTTATTGAAATGTAAAAACAAAGCATCTAAATGGAGATCGGGCACCAAAATAGTAAACAAAAAAGTGGACTAGCACATACAAGGAGCAGTGAACACACCTCCATGTGCATAAAGAAACGTGCCAATGGGAAAGCAACCAAATAGTGAGCAATAAAAATGAGAAATGGAGCATACCAGTCCACAGGCTGGTGTTATCACAAGGCACAAGTTCAATACAATTATAATGTGAAGGTTTAATACATGCTAGTGAAACATGCCCTGGGTACGGATCTTTGAGCTTATGCAAAGATTCAATACAGTCACCAAAGAAGCAGGTCACGGTGCCAATATATAGTGGGCAATGCAAAACCCACGGGCCGTAATAGTCACACCAGCAGAACATGGCACACATGACTAATATGCGGGCTAGACCTCGACATATGATATCATGAAGATAGTGAGCTTCATGACATGGCAAGACAAGAGTGTAGCAAGCTCGTGTCTTCACATACAATACAAAACAAACCTATTGCAACATGAAATGATGCCAAACAAAGGAGATGCCCTAGCTCGCAGGTCCATGTCAAAGAATACATATCAGTACACCATCATAGTATGAACCGTAAGCAGCGTGGGAACCTACCTTCACAAGACCGGCATCAAGCATAAAACAATGCACATAGAATTGTGACAGGGCACGAGCATAAAGACAAACATTGCAATGTAATGTAATGACCCATGGGTAGCATCAAAGCAACAAGAATATGGAGGAAATAATAGTGAGCCCTCAATATACTGTGCCCTCTTCTATTATGAGGAACCCACAACAAGTCATATAGCTTGTGGGCCATACAGAAGCCACAACAAAAGTAGTAAGTAAGATACATGAAATGGATGCATTGTTGTGGCCTAGCTTCAAATGAGTTGTATATAAAAGAAGCAAATAGTAAATTCCATAAGAAATGAATTGATACATCAAAAGCCAAAAAAATTATGCAAGGCCTGAGAGTCTATGGCTCGCAATCATCAAAGAAGTAACAAAATATTGATGCCCTTGAGAGTTCAGATGGGCCAAAACACATTAAACAAATCATACAGTATCATTAACATGCAGAATACAGTGCCCTTAACGATACAGAGATAACAATAAATAATATTGTCAACACTGAACATGTCAATGTGCAAGCCATAACTTGCGGTCCATGCATATAGTGAAGGTAAAAATGATGCCCTAGCTCAAATATAAATGCTATCATCATGCCCTAGCTCACAGCATATGCATGGGCCTCAAGTTGTTTGATTAGCCGAGACAAGGAACCTTGTAAACTTGAGCCATTCAAAGGGACAGAGAACATCAAAAGCATAATAGCAAAGGTTGCTATTAAATCAAGTTCCTCATTTACAAATGCAATCCCCAAACTCCAGATCATGGGTTAACTGGTAACCAGCAGGAGTGTCGAGGGCAATGAGAAAACACATAAAATGTAAAGATAGAGCCCTAGTTTATGGAGGTAAACCCATATGCACAATGCCCTCTGAATTTCAAGGGATTGAGCACAAAGGGCATCAAATACCATGCCCTTGAAATTTAGAGGAGCACGCAATCAATACTATGAACCAGTACACCTTCAAAACGTAGAGAAAATCAATAAAACTCAAATACACAGTCAATACAACATGAAATGCATAATAATGAAGAAAATCATGCCTACCTCAATAGTATGATGCCACAGATGGTTGTTTCTAAAGCCAGACTCAGAGATCGAAGGTGGAACTGCTAGTAGAAGATAGAAACTTGCCAAGTGCCAAGATGAGGAAATCTGAATGCCAGCGACAGGGCTTTTATTGTAAATGGTTTATTAATTTAATCTCCCCCTTTTTTTTAGGGTTGAGGTTTTATTCCTGGCACTATGTAACCCATGTTTTATTTTAGGAATATGTGGGTTTTATTTGAAATGTAATTATTTTAAAATGTGTTTCCCCATTGTGGGTTGAGATCGTTTTAAAATGTAATTAAATCCATTTTTGTGTCTTAGTGGGATGGGCTTTTAAATATGAAGTCATTGTAGAATATTAATGTAAATTATGGCGATGGTATTTTATAAACTGTCATTAGAATATTGTTAACGCGTGACTTAAGGGGGTCAGAGTGGTATTTTTTGACCATCTATTCTAGGATATCAATTTTTACACTACCCCTTATAAACTCGAGAATTTGGCATCCGAGTTTATGAGGCATCTTCATGGGCCTATTTTGAGGAATTTTCCATTCCTAGGTTGAGGTGGCTTTAATTCCAATTCTTTTACCTCATTATATACCTCTCACTTTTCGTGATGGAGGTTAGCTCTTCATTCTATTCTCTCTGATATGAGTGTTGTAGCTCTAAGAGACACATCTTGTACTTAGCTTCTTTTCAGCAATAAAAATTGATCCTTCTTGTTTCCCTACAATTTCTGAGTTCATATTATTGAATCTCATGTAGGATTATTGTGATGTTATTGTATCCTTAATCTGCATGTTGATCCAATTGAATGTTTAGGATTTTGTCTTGGCTTTGTAGTATTAATTTGTGTGCAAACTGAAAATCAGAATTGTGGAAACATCTTCCCTTCTCTGTGTTTCAAGTACCCTATTTCCTAAGGAGTTTAAGGTAGTAGAATCAAGTTGTGAAGTCCAGTTTTGTCTTTGTTGTTGTAGTAAGCTTAATTCATTTGTGGATCTTCTTTTAAGTCTGGTGGATCACCTAGTTTTGAAATCAGTTTCAGTTATTTATTTCATGCATTCTCTCCCTTTCCTCAAAATTTTAGTTAGTTTTTAAGTGATCCAAGGGGAAGTCGGCCCCTAATCTAGAGGTCTACTCTCAGATAAGTTACCCACAGCTTGAGAGTAGTCCCATGTTTCACAGGATTGTTGGCTTTTAATATTTAGCAAATTGGGTGCAATCCTTAGTGACAACAGTAACCAAGGCCAAATCCAAGATTAATTGAAATCAAAGAAAAAAGGGATTAAATAAATCATTTACTTATGCAATTAATATAAATAGTTGAATTAAAATCAAATTTCATCCATTCAAGGGGTACACATGGCTAAAGAACTAAATAAAATTAATTAATTAAATCATAATATTTCTCACCTACCACATGGGAGGGAATTACTTCAACTAATAGGAATTGAGAATTGGACTCACATGGATCAAAGCCACATTGAATCTCAATCACCCAATTAGAGAAAGCATCTTGACCATTCATTTTGTCTCATTGTCCCAAGCTTTGAGGACAAAATATTTAAATTGTCTCCCTATTTGAAACCATGGACTTAACCCAAACTCAACCATGATCAAATTCACTCCACCCCCTATGCTTGGAGAAATCTATAAATAGAAGGCAAAAATAAAGAGAAAAGGATCTCAATTACATCTTAGAATTGCATCATTACTATAGTGAAATTGAGCTAGAAAGATGATTTAGCATTGTTTTGAGTAAAATAGGCTTAATTCATCATCATTTAGCATATTTTTTATTTTAGAGTTGTCACTAATGGAAGCTTTCTTAGAGCTTAGCATTAACATCTTTAAATAGAGAGCCATACAATGTTCATTGTCTTTATTTCCGTTCAATAGCTTCTATAATTGTCATATTTAGCATAATTTGATTGAAATATTGACAAACTAATCCTATGAAGGTATTTCAGGTGCAGTACACTATCAAAGAGTCAATATGCATAATATCATCACTGGAAGGATGAATATAAATTACTATCCATGCCAGCAGTGATATCGCATGATCAAAAGAATAAATTTGTAACTGGGTGCATCACAAGAAAGCCAATACCAAAATAATAATATATGAACAATCACTAAATCTCAAAACTAGAGTCTGACTTAGATTAAAGTAAAGCAACACAAAATGTAACCACGAGATACACTACACTCCGCATTTCTTTCCATATGTAGGTATGATCTTGCGGTTGGAGGGATAAGTCACCACCACTCCAAGACATGTATGTTCAAATTTACAAAGCTTAAAGACCACTACAAAACCCTCTAGTGTTGCCTGGGGAAGGATAGTATGTCTCTACACTCCTCCACACCACATCTTTTTTCCTTGTAGTTTTGGATCTATGCTTATTTAGATAACATGATTGTTTGGGTGAAGTTTTTAGTAATCTAGTTCATTATTGGAGACTCTACTATTAAGTGAGTGTTCTCTGCATTTCAAGAACTTGAAGGATTGACTGAAAATTGTGTCCATATGTGTGTGCTAGTATCTAACAATCAAATATTGTAAAATACTTTTATAGGAACACTTCGAAATGTAACATTGTATACATCTTGATCTACATGATATTTTCTTCTCTTTGATGCCAATAGGTGACAAAAAGATATTTTTGGTGATTTATTTTGATTAAGGAAAAATAGGTTTTGAAAGGACCTAAAACCTTGTACAAAGAGCATAGAAAGATAATACATTGAAAGACCATAAAACAACTATGGAACACCACCCAACAAACTAGAGGAACTAACCATAGTTCCTAACAAAGGGACCAAAAACCAGCCCAGCTAAACACAACAAAGGACCATCAAGATTTACATTTTGGCCCATCCTTATGAGAACGTAAAGACATCAAATGAAGGTTAGGAGAATTTGACTTTTTTCCCTTTAACTGATGTCCATCCATCCTCCACCTTCTCAGTAGCCTTCTGCCAATCCAAAGATAAACCTGAAGAGCCCACTAAAGGGCAGGCAACATTAGCAACCATAGAAGGGACTGGGGTAGCACCACCACCAACCCCCAAAACCCTCCCATGTGAAACATGAGCATCAAAACCCATAGCAACAAGAGATAAGAAAGTTGAACCAGAGACAGCCTCAATATTCTGGACAGAGATAGTAGCAACAGAAGGGGCATCATTAACATTCTGAACCAAATCTGCCTCTGAGATAGCATCTGTAGCATCAAAGACAACATCGGTAGAATCAACCAATGTATGATCAATCTAAGAAGAGAAATAAGCCACACCCCCATCCTTGGAAACTTTTCAAACCGTATAATGATGGTTAGAAAACCCCAACCACCAAGAAGGCAATTTCTTTGATCTAACCTTATCAAAAAACACCATGCAGCAAGATGGCCAGTCTTGTGATATTTCTTGCATCTAAATGGAATACCCTCGTAATCAAGATTTTGGGTCCAAGATCCTTTTGAAGAAGCCAAAGTAATCTTCTCAGGGAGACCCTTAGAAACATCAACCTCCACAAGAATACAAGCATATGTCATCTTAAAAACATCAGAAGAATCTGAATCAACCATCTGGAAATCCCCAATGGCCTCCCCCACAGACTCCAAGACTGAATCCAGCCAAAGATGAAGGGAAAGATTCGGCAATCTTACCCATAAGGGAATTTTTGGTGATTTGTTGTTATTGGGCTAACAAGGCATATTCTCTTCCTTGCACCATGAACCTGAATGTTTATACTATCCTTGGAGGATTTTGACAAGATATCTTTGGATCAACTTAATTGTGGATGAAACCCAAAATGTTATTTTTCTTAGCATATGTATTTTTGTGGCCGACTGGTAAAGAATCACATGTTGTTACCCATATGTTATCTTGGAGCCCACTTAATTGATGTTTTTAAAAGCTTGCAGGGAATACAAATATATAATTGTAGATGCCTAAATTTATCTATTCTAATACTTAACATTAATTAAATTTAATTTAAATAACGACCTTAATAACATTATATTTAATTTTTTTGTTATTATAAAAGAGATGGAGCTATCTTCTGGGTGTTTGCCGGTTGTTGGTGCTTTGCTGGTTGCTAGTGCGACACCGATGGATTCGACTAGGGTTTTATCTCATGTCAAAGGCTCTCTTGGGAATTTGCAGGCCTCAAAGGTTGCAGGAGATTCTAGGGTTTCTCCAGTTGCTGGTGCTTCACCGTCTGTTGGGGTGTTGTCAGTTGCTCGCGCTAGGGTTTTGTCTTCTGTTGGAGGTTAGTTGTTGGCGGAGAATCTACAGGTGTCATTGGAAGTAGGAGATTCTAAGGTTTCACCTGTTGCTTCTCCTGTGCGTGAGGGAGGGGTGAAGGTCCCTTGGGTGGTCTTTGCTGAGCCCCCTGCTGCCTCTAAAGATGTTGCACTGTTGAATTGGGTGGTTGTTCATGGTCATGTCCTTGTCTCTTCTCCCTTATCTATTGTGGTGGATTCAGATGTTGAGGAGGATATGGCTCACAACATCTCTATTTTTTTTCCCATGCTTTGATTTGCAAGTTTAGGGGTTTTTTGCCTAGCTTGTTGAAGCTTCATGAATGGATCTCTCATCACTGGGAGCATGTCCTTGAGGATACAGTGCATATCTTCCCCTTGGCTAAGGGCTATTTTATTTTGAAGTTTTAATATTCCTCGGACAGGAATAAAATGTTGTATGATCATTTCTTCAGCTGGAAGGATAGTTTTTATGCTCATGGTTAAACCTTGGCATATTGATTTCAACCCCATCTCAGATTCCTTCACTCAGTTCCCCATCTGGGTTCATCTCCCTTACTTACCTCTGCATCTCTGGATTGATTCTCTTTATGAGGAGATTGGTAATGCTCTTGGGGAATTTTTGCTGGTAGATAATGCCTCTTCTAATATGTACCACTCTACCTATGCTCGCATTCTTATTGACATTGATCCTTCTGAGGGTCTTCCTGCGGAGATAGTGATCAAATCCTCTAAAGGAAGCTGGATGCAGACCTTGGATTATGAAGGGTTTCCCTTCAGATGTTGTAGATGCTTTAATACTGGGCATATGGCTACTCAGTGTGGTTTGGGTAAAAAGAAACTAGCTGCTTCATGGTGGAAGGGTGCCTTGGCTCATCACTATTTGGTGGAGAAGAAACCTATCTCATAGAAAAGCTTCTCCCAAGTGGTAGTGTAGGCCCCCCCTCCCTCTTTTGTTGGTCAAGGATTCTGCTCTTGGGAGCTTGCCGATAGCGGATGCTTTGGCTAGGGTTTTGTCTCCTACTAGAGATCTTTCTGGGAATTTGATGGCTCCATTGGTTTTTGGTGATGCTATTGCTGGTGTTCCACTGGCTTCTGGTGCGTCACCAGTTACTTCAACTAGGGTTTTGTCTCCTGCTGGAGGTTTTTCTAGGAAGCTGCAGGCTTCAAAGATTACTGGATTTTCTAGGGTTTTGTCAGTTTTTGGATCATCGATGTCTGTTGAGTCGTCGTTGGTTCCTTTGGCTAGGGTTTCATCTTTTGTTGGAGGTTTTTCGTTGGTAGGGAATTCGCAGGTTTCACTGGATGATGGAGATTGTCCTCCTATCTCTTCGGTTGTTTCATTTTCTAGTTTGGCTGGGGAGGTAGCGCTTTTGTCTTCTCCTGGTGGTATGGAGACCATGGCTCCTGATTGGTCAATTGGTTTTTTGGTTGCCTCTGTTGGTAGCCAGGATTTCTCTGGCTCGGCTGATGATACGCTGCATTGGCAGGATAAGGTGGCTAGAGTTGAAGAGGGTTGGATCGTTGTCAAAGGAAAAAAACTTAAGAAGGCCTCCTCTTCGTTTGTTATGACTCTACGTTCCCATTAGAAAGGTGCTCCAAGAAAATCCTAGTATTGGATTTCTATTTTGATATGGGTTGCATGACGTTTGTTTCATGCTTGAATCATCCAGGTTGTGGGTGCCTATTGTAAAACCCTCTCTTTGGTCTTGACCCGTTTCATTTAGTGAGCTTTTGTTGAATATCTTTAATGACCTTAATGTACAGGGTTTTGGGGCCCCTTCAAAACCTATTTTTACCATTATCAAAAATATTATAGTTAATTTTAATTAATTATATTTGTTATATTCATCTATTTATTTAATTAAATTTATTTAATTAAATAGATTCATTTCCTATAGTATTTTAATTAAATTTAAATACTACTCCCTAATGTATTAAATTTAATTTATTACATATTTCTCCATATTCCCGTTCTAAATAATTTTTTAATTTATTTATTCCTCTACATGCTTTATTTCTACTAAACCATGATTAAGTTAAAATTTATTTAATTTAATCTTAAACCTAATCCAGATGCTACCGTACACACATCAATTTCTATTTAATAAGCCTATTTACTAATTAACCATGGTCAATTAAGCTATTTTTCATCTTCCTACAAAGATTAGTCCTAATTATTTGCTCACACGTGTAAGCAAAATAATTTAAAATCCACTTTTTTAAAAATTGCTAAAAAGCCTAAACAAGGCTTCTTACATTTTTTGTGACACCTCTTACAATTTCCAAAAGTGTGAAAATTGACTTTCCCTTACACATTTCTTACACACACTTACACATGTGTACTTGGAGTACACATTGACCCTTCACATCTCAAGTTGCTCACACAAGCCTTGGGTTTTGCATGGCTTAGGTGTTTCCTTGGTGGCACCTATGTGGATGTCACATAGATGCCACCTCACCCCAGCCCTCCAAAATGCTATAAATAAGACCCTTGTCTCAAGCAAATAAAGACACTTTTTGTTTTGCATTCATTCTTGCATTCTAGAGATATTATGTTTTTGCATCCATTGTAGATTTTATTACCAACTCTTTGGTAGATTGTTTGTATTCATGGTAGATTTAGAGTTTGAATCTTAGATAGTTTTCATTTATTGCTAATCATAGTTCATTCAATAGCTTCATCTACTCTTTGATCTCTTGCATTGAATGCTTGAGGGTTGCTTTCATAACTACTCTTTGAGTACTTCAATCTTTCATCATGATCTAGTTTGCATTCATTAGTGGGATTAATACTTGTTCTGGAAGAGCACACCCACACCCTCTCTAAGAGTTTAAATCAAGCAATTCTTGGGTGCACTCGATTCATGCTCATCTGAGGTTATGTGAATAGTAATGTAGAAATGATAAACATGATTTCTTGTTAGTTTAGATTTGAACATGAACATGTACAACTAACGTTTGAAATTTTATGACTGATCCACACATATTACTTTTCCTCATATACAGTAATCTAAGTTGTTGTAACTTTTTAGGATGTGTTGAAAGGAGGAATGTAATATCCACATGTAGCAAATATTAACTTTATAGAAAATAAATTGTAAACTTTTGTAAGACATGTTGTCTCAAGGGAGTTGCAAGTTCCTTTGGGTTGTAGCCCATAAAATTTACTCTTGTTTCATTTGTGAGGTTGGATATGGACAACAACTTCACGAAGCTTGCTCGCCATAGTTTTTTCCTTGTTGGGTTTTCGATATAAATCTGGTGTCTTTATGTGCAATGGATTTATGTGCTTCTCTCTTTCTAAATCTCTCTACTACAGATATGATTTGTTCATAAGATAAAAATTAAAATATAAGTTCTATTGGATTGATTGATTATCGGAAGTAGTAAGTGTTGAAGGTATTTATATTCAAAGTGCCTAAAGTATTTTGGAAGTAGTGTGTTGAGGGTTGTTGATGGTATATTTGTCTTGGGATAGATATTTTTATGTTCTTCATGTCATTTTGAGATTGTATCCTCCTCTAAATGTTATCCAAATTAGGGACTATTGAAATTCCTATGGTGTAGCCATAGAACCATTATTTCAAGGAGTATCTCTTAATTGGGTTGCAACCCTAAAACAAGTTGTGTAAATTGTTCTATATTATAAGATTTCTCACTGTAGTTTTTCCTTCATTAGGTTTTCCATATAAATTTGGTGTTCACTTGTGCAATTGTGTGGAATGCTTTGTTCTTTCATTGTTACATTTCCATTGATGCATGAAGTAAAGGTCTTAACATAAGGAGCAATAAAATTTTAAAGGTTTTACCATACAACTAATCTTTAGTCTCTGGTAATGTTGAGCTCTTCCCTTGTGTGCAGGGTTTTTTTAATACTACTTTTAATTTTTATGAAGAACATGATTTGATATTAAGTAAACTAAAGGTGTGGGGCAATCACTCTCTCAGACAAACCCTAGATTGTCTCCTTTAACCCTATTATTGAGCTTCTTAGCATGCATCTAGTGTGGATTTGTCTCTCAAATCTTCCCCTTCATTTTTGGGAAAATTCTTTCTTTGAATCCATGGGCAACTCTATTGACCGTTGCTTAAATGTGGATGAAACTATGTCTATAGTGAGGCGATCTACATTTGTTCACATTCTAGTTAACATTGATATCTCCACATCCCTTTTAGGGGATGTGGTTCTCATAGTCGAGGACAAGCCATGGACCCAATCGGTAGATTTTGAGGCCTCCCCTTTAGATGTAGGTGGTGGTTCTCTATTGGTCATTTGGCTACAAATTATTCTCTTTCACGCTGTAAAGGTGCTACCACATGGTGGAAGGATGAAAATAATGATCATTTGACTATCCTATTCTTTGACTCTTCCTCTAATGACTCTCTTCAAGTTGATGATGTCTCCCCCCAAGGTGATTCTCCTTTTGTTTTGGCCTCCTTCACCTCATTGGAACTGCCTCCACCTCTTCATGGTCCCTTCTATTGGTGTGATCCCTTCTCCAATTGTTGCTACTCTTGATTTTTTCTAGCCTATTGATGTCGAGGTTCAACATTGTCAACACTTTGTTCTTAGTGATGGTGTTGATTTTCTCTCTTTAAGGGTTCCATTAGCTTCCCTTTGTGGTAGGGACCCTTTTGAAAGTATTTCTTGGACGGTTGTTTGCTAGTGAAGGAAGAATCACTCTACAGTCTCACATTCTCCTCCCAATATTATGGGTGAGTTGATTACCCACCCTTGATGTGGGTTACTAGTTGTGTTGCTAGTCTGTTGTCAATGGTCTCTTCTTGACCTTGTTGTAAATATATATTGTTTTTATGCCTTTTGGTTATGGTTTTGTAAGGGACAAAACCCGTGTTTTTCTGCTTCTATAATCAAATATATTTGGTATTAAAATATTTCATTTTTGTCTCCTTGAGTTCTGCCTAGTTGTAACACAGCTATGATAGTCCACTCAAAATTTCAACTATATTTGAGACTTAATTCTCTTGATTGCTAATTCCTCCAAATCCTTGTCGTTGAAGATGGATAGATGATATGTTATTAGTAATGTATGTGAGAAGATATTCGTGCATAGAAGCCACAAAGATAACCTCAAGATAAATTTGATTATATTGAGTGAGGTATCTCTTTTTCTATTTGCATTCAATCACATTAAGAAAATAGTTGTTGACTTCTTCGATAATTATGATCCTTTGATTTGTTATTGGAATTTTGTTTCTCTCAAAGACTTCACAAAAATTATGTGAAGAGAGTCAGCTATTCAATGAGGAAAAATAAATCATTATATAAAGGGAAAAGGAAAAAGAAACCTTATGTGAAACCTTAGGTGACGATTAGATTAAATCATATCAATTATCCTCATCTTATGATATGAGACACAAGAACACAAGACCTAAAAATAGAAAATCACTGCTAAGTTTAGCTTAAGCATAATAAAGTAAGAAAGTGGCATAATTAATTAATTACATGTTTTTCCTAATTTACTCTACATTAGTGATCTTGCTTAAAGAGAATAGGGCTTTATTCATGTCAAGCACATACAAAACATTCTAAAGTATGTAATTTACACCATTATTAAATGTCACTATAATATTCCAACTTCCTTTAATAAAATGAGTACAACCATCATGTAAAAAATATCATTACTACTTTTATTCTCAACAATACTTACATACCAATCTTTGTGACTTGTATGGTGTTTGTTGTCCTGCATTTTGTCACAACAAAATGTAGGTAACAGTATGAAACTTTTGAACTTAGTTTCGTATTTCTCTATGTTGATTCACTATTTAATTAGCCAATATTGATCGATCATTTGATCTCAATTTGATTAGTGAATCCCTATGCTGAAGGTTTTCGTCAAGTTTTTTCTATTTTTTCAGTTTGTCTTCCTATACTTGAGTTTTGAATCCTTCGGCATCCTTTGGTGTTTTTTCGAGTGTGTTTTTAGTTGCTTTTGGTCTTTTTGTTTCGTCCAATCTCTTGCTTTCGGTTTTCCCTTCGATTTGATCTATCGTAGGGCTTAATCGGACTTGTCATCAAAATTTATAGTCATTTAGGTGCCCAAAAAGTGGACTCTCCAAACTCAACTGCATATTTTAAAAATAGATGTTATTTTCTATAGTTGAGTTGCACTTTTTGAAAAATATAACATAAAATCAATTTATGTTATGTTTTTAAGTTACTTTATCACTTAAATTTATCATTTAAGTGATAAAAGTGCACTTTATGATATATTTTGACTTTGAGTTGCTTTTTAATTTTTCACTTAAGTGACTTTATTAATTTATTGTTCTATTTTAATGTTGAGATTTACTTTATATTTTAAAACAACATATAAGTTAATATTACTTTATAAAATAGTGTTTGCACATTATATATTATATATTTTGTGTTAATAGTTATCTTGGACCCTTTAAGTGATATTACACTCAACATTTTAAATAGACATGTGCTTAATTATTCACTTAAGTTGTGCATAGCAATAACATGTCAACAATCTCCTACACTTCATGCATTTGCATCTCAAGAGTCCACTTTACATGTAAAAAGGCTAAAACTTGTTTTAAAATATGTCTTTGCATATATGTAATGCCTCTTCAAGAAGTCATTTCAGAGACCATGAAGACTTCAGATCTTCCTATTATTCATGATTGTATTGCCAAATATAAGGCTTTCATTGATAATTTCAAGGATTAATTCTCCTTTCTTCATCTTTATGTTTTAGTTTTCATGTTTTGTAGATTGGAGAAAATAAATTGCATGCAATACAATTATATGTAATTCAATTACATGTCCTCATGGCATGTAATCCAATAATTCTTCTCACCTAATTTTACTAGGTCAAAGTGGTTGAGTTGCTCCCACTTTTTCCTCCTTTTTCTCATTTCTTTTCTCATAAAAGGAATGAGCCTCTCATTGTAAAAACCATCTTTATTTTATGCAAGAGCTCTGCCAAACTTGTGCAAGAATAACTGTAATTATGTAGTACTATTTTGGAGAAAAATAACTAGAAAGAAACAATTGGACTTGAACCTATGACTGAGTGCAATTGTGGTGAATCAAATTGGGAGTTGTGACTACAATTTGGTTTTACTGTCTTTTTATTTATGTGATTCATGTGTTTTGTTAAGAGCAATTTGAAAATTAGAAACAATCGGAGCCGAAGCTATGACTTGGAGCAATTGTAGTAATATAAAACTAGAAGTTGTGACTATAGATTATATTATCATCTCATTTTCATACACTTTGTTAGAATAGTTATAAAATCTCTACTTCTAGAAGTCTGTGTGCCCCAATGGTAGAGATGTTTCTTATAGAATAGATAAATAGGTCATAGAGCCAAGCTGATACACTTTTCAATCAGCCTGTGAGTTGGTGTTGGTTTATCGGTATCACTGTTTCCAGCTTTTAGATAGAAGTGTAGTTTAGAGATTAAAGCTTTGTCCATTACTCGTTCTTCGGGTAAGTGGATTCCTTCTTGAAAGATAAGAAGGAATATTTGTAACATCCTATTTGATAATCTCTTAACTTCTTGCTTACCTTGAGTTGATCCAAGGAACGGTGAGAAGGGGGGGGGGGGCTTCTCTTTAAAAGGTAGGAGAGACATTGTCTCATACGTTGTGACTAGTATCCCTATTTTGTAACTGGATTTTTCCCCAAAACTGTCAGTTGCAAAATATCCACCCAACAGTGTTGAGATAAAACGTAGTCAAAATACAAAGTTGCAGACTTGATAGACTAGTTATATGTTGCCACCATAGTAAAGTCATATGTTGCCCCTTGCTCATCCTCAACAACATTTGCATATCATGACTTCTTTTGACTACAAGAGAGATCTCATTGTCACTTTTACGAATCTTTCTTCAAGTACCCTAGCTCTTTATGATGGTAACAATTCCACATAGATCTTTGCATTGAATTATCGTCCTTTGAAGATTCACTTAATGATCTAGTTGCTTTATTCTATCTACCTACACCTTTTCTTCATGAACTAAATACAATCTTTGTGATGTTTGAAATTCGTACCTTCATTCCTTCAGTAAAAGAATTGTTGACAACTACACAAAATCAAGTTCTTGGATTTCTACAATTAGGGCAAGGACTCAATAAATGAGTCAAGTGATGCAAACAAACTTAGCATTATTAATGGCTCAAACTCAACTCAAAGTGAACAAGTTGATTTTCAACCCAGGCTCATATCCAATGCTTTGTTAATGTTTTATAGACATGAGAGATATCATTCAGCAATCAATGAATATGGAGATGTTTTGTATTCATGTTGTCTTATATTGAGTTGGTTGAGCTATGAGATGGCTCATGGACGTGAGGTGGCTCATGATATCGCAATGGTTCATGCCTTTAATGTTTTCTCTCTTGGCATTAGGCACATGTTATGTCCTGATGGCAGTGTTTCACTGTGTTTATCATGTCTATTGTTTCTCTCTGATATCCTCTTTATGATATGTTCCTTCATGTTTGAGTTCTTGGTAGGAGATTTTATTATTTTTCATGTATTGGTTGTGTATTCAATGTTGTGTGTACCATGTGGTGTTTTGGCTGCAATGAGGTGTCTTCAACAAAGTTGGGAGTTTATATTAATTTTTGGTTGTGTCGTTGTGAAGCGTCGCCATGATGCCAGAAATGATCATGTGTCATTTATGACACTCTTTAATAATGTCGATTCATATTTTTATGTTTATTATTATTGTTGTTGATTCATATCATGATGTGGCAATGAAGTTTGTAATCGACTAGAATCATTGTGAGCGGCAGTCTCCTCTTCTTTTTGTTTTGACTTTTTCATTATTGTGTATGATTCATTCTTCCGAGCATGTGTGATGTTCTTTCACAGACCTCTGTGGATATAGCCTTGTGTTCTCATTTCTTGAGTCCTTGATAAGGAGAAACAACTTCGTACTTAGTATGATATACATCAGTTCTTGCAAATATATATATCTATGTTTTGTATATGATCAATAGGTTGGAGACTATTATGTGTTATGTATTAAGTCTGAGATAGATCATATCTGTGTATCGAGTTCATACTATTTTCTTTGTTGGTCATTTTGCTCCTAATCTTTGTGTGATCATTAAGTAGTCACAGTGATTCATTTGGTTAAAATTAAGTCTCAAGATTATTGATTGTCAAGTTGAGACATCAATAAGGATCAATTTTGTAATTGACTTTGAATCTGAATAAAGGAATCATCTTTTTGTGTGGCTAGGTTTTTCCCTCGAGGAGGGTTTTTCCAGGATAAGGATTTGTGTTATCTCTTACTTGTATTTTGCATTTTAGTCATATCAAATTGTATGCTATTCTAGTTCTAAAAAATTTAACATGGTATCAGAGCGGGTCTAAAGAAAAGATCTAGAACTAGAAATATTAAGTCTTAAGATATTCTATTTACGATGCATATTCTTGGACCATCACATGTTATGGACAAGGTCTTCTTGGTTTAGTTATAATCATTCAAGGTTGAAGATTGTTCATGTTTACGAGAGATGTTCTTTAAGGAGATGTTCGTTGATATTCATTGTGCAAGATAATATGCATACAGTGCTATGATCATCGTATGAATGTTGGACTATCTTTATTGTTCAATACTGTTAAAAGAGATAGTTGTGTATTGATCTTTATTTGTGTGCATGTTGAGGTCTTTCTTGAGGAAGATTAGACAACAAAGAGATAAGTATTTTATCATTATATCTTTGAATATTGATTAGGAATTTTTTATGTAGTTAATATTAATTCATGTTATAACAGTGGGAATAGTATATGCTTTTAGCATTGATCTGCATATTTCTCTTCATGATAGGTTGATTCGATGAATCATTATTAATATCTCTTTGTTGTAGGATGGATTGAGAAGCAACGGGATGGTGAGAAATTTCATGCAAAGTCATGGAGGCTATAAAAATGAGCATGGGGACACTGCTTGCAGCCATGGGACTAAATTGGTGACACAACTTCATTAAAGAGGAAGACCCTATATAGGTTATCATTATGGTTAGTTTCTTCGAAGAGGAAGAAATGATATTTAGAGGGAACTTGTGTGGTAGAGGGAGAGTGCAAAAGTTCCTTGCTTGATCAAACATTGGGGTAAATTTATTGTGATAATCAGAGCAGTGAGAATGCTGCCCTGTTGAGAGGGAGTCTCAGCTAAGAGGAATTCTCAGCATTCATATGATATTTTGTGTGTGCTTTAATGAGTTCCTGACTGGGAGGGAGAAATTCAAGGTGCAATCCCTTGTTAATGAGTTATTCTCTCCGGGAGAAGTTCGAGGTGCAATCTCTTGTTAATGAGTTCTCTATGAGAGAAGTTCAAGGTGTAATCTCTTGTTAATGAGTTCTTCTCTGTGAGAGAAGTTCGAGGTGTAATCCCTTGTTAATGAGTTCTTCTTTGCGAGAGATGTGTGAGGTGAAATCCCTTATAAATGCATTCTTCTCTCAAGAAAAGTCCGAGGTGAAAGCCCTTGTTCCACCCTCTGGGAGTAGCTATGGTGGATCCAACCTTTGGGAGTAGCCATGGTGGAAGTCATGTGAGACTCCATGACTTAGTTTTATGTTTTACCCTCTGGTAGTAGCTATGGTGAATATTGTCATGCTGAGATAACAATTTTATATTAATAAAAAATGTGATGAAATTTTGTTATTGACTTTTTTTGTTGCAACTTTATTGTGCTTGTCAGGTTAAGACACACTATGACATTTGAATGATCTCGCTCTTAATAAGAGGGAGTGTTGATGTTTTATAGCAGCGAGAGATGTCATTCAACAGTCAATGAATATGGACATGTTTAGTATTCATGATATGTCTTACCATTGAGTGGGTTGAGCTGTGAGGAGGCTTGTAGACGTGAGGTGGCTTATGATATCGCAACGGTTCAAGCCTTTAATGTTTTCCCTCTTGGCATCGGGCACATGTTTTGTCCTGCTGGCAACGTTTCACTATGTTTCTCATGTCTACTATTGCTCTATGATATCCTCTTTATGATCTGTTCCTCCATGTTTGAGTTCTTGGCAGGAGAGTTTAGTATTTTTCATGTATTGGTTGTCTATTCAATGTCGTGTGTACTCCATGTGGTGTTTTGGCTACGATGAGGTGTCTTCAACAAAGTTGGGAGTTTATACTATTTTTTTGTTGTCGTATAGCGTCGCCATGATGCCAAAAATGATCGTGTGTCATTTATGACACTCTTTAATAGTGTTGATTCATATTTTTATATTTATTATTATTTTTGTCGATTCATATCATGATGTGGCAATGAAGTTTGTAACCAACAAGAATCATCGTGAGCAGCAGTCTCCTCTTCTTTTTGTTTCAACTTTTTCATTGTTGTGTATTATTCATTCTTACGAGTATGTGTAATGTTCTTTCACATACCTTTGCGAATATAGCCTTGTGTTCTCATTTCTTGAGTCCTTGATAAGGAGAAACATCTTCGTACTTAGTTTGACATATGTTAGTTCTTGCAAATATATATATCTTTGTTTTGTATATGATCAATAAGTTGGAGAATATTCTATGTTATGTATTTAGTCTGAGATAGATCATATCTGTCTATTGGGTTCGTACACTTTTCTTTGCTGGTCATTTTGCTCCTAATTCTTGTGTGATCATTAAGTAGTCACAGTGATTCATTTGGTTAAAGTTAAGTCTCAAGCTTATTGACTATCAAGTTGAGACGTCAATAAGGATCAATTTTGTAATTGACTTTGAATCTGAGTAAAGGAATCGTCTTTTGGTGTGGCTGGGTTTTTCCCTTGAGTAGGGCAGTTTTCCCAGGATAAGGACTTGTGTTATATGTTACTTGTGTTTTGCATTTCAGTTATATCAAATTGTATGCTATTATGGTTCTCAAAAATTTAACATGCTCATCCCTCAAACTTGGCCAAGACTTGCCAAAGAGTTCGGCAAATTTTAAAAAACACGAATAGAGAATTTTTAAGGATTTAAGACTTGTATCATGCACCCTTCAAAAAAAAAAATAAAGACACAAACATAAAATAAAAATTTAGCTAGAAAATTAAAGACACGTAAACATAAAATCAAATTTTAGCCGAAGAAAACATTTTGATACATATATCAAAAATATTTTCAAGTGTATATAAAACTCATGTATTGCGAAATCCTTGCCATGAAAACAAATATCCAACTAGAAGTATAATTATATTGTCTTAGAGGAGCTTGCATCACTCATCCCGACCTCCATAGTTTTTTATTTAGGAAAACAGGTTTTGAAGGGGCCCCAAAACCCTATACATTTTGGTCAAATAAGATTTTCAAAGCAGCACTCAAAGAAGGAACAGATCCAGACCACAACGAGGGTTTTACAATAGGCTCCCACAACCTAGAGAGAAAAATGGTACTAGAAGAAGGAAACTAGGACCCTGACTAAAGAAGCCACTGCGAAAAAGATAATACAATTTAAAATCAGCAGCCCTGAAACTACCAACGGATAGCAAAGAAAAATCCTGCCAACCGCAGAGATAGATTATTTCTTCCCCTTCTGAGAACAAAGGGACATGTCGAAAGAGGGCAGATGTTTAGATCTTTTTTTTCCTTTAACAGAAGTCCACTCATCTTCCGCTTTCTTAGCCAAATCCTGCCAAGATATCAAGTCAAGAACCGAGGCACCCAAAGACGAGGAATCAAGAGATTGTCCTAGGATAGGGCCACAAGTATCCAAAGAAGCTGAATCGCTACATGAATCTATAGCATATGTTCCAGCGTGATCCAACGAAGCATTGTCAATGGGAAGAGCAGACGCCTCACCACCAACAGAGGCCCGAGTAGCTGAATCGGAACTAATCGATCCAGGGATGGAAACACCACTCAGGGGAGAGCCAGTAGCAGAACCAAGAGGCACATGGGTCTTAGAAGTCACCAGAGATGAAGAAACAACTTGAGAAAAGCTTTGAGAAGTCAAGGCCTTCACAACAGAGTAATGATGGGAGGAGGCTCCCTTCCACCAAGAAGCAGGTTTTTTAACCTTTTCCAATCCACACTGATCTACTAAGTGACCAGTTTTAAAACATCTCCTGCATCTGAAGGGGGTACCTTCATAATCCAAGGATTGAATTTAAGATCCTTTAGGATGTTGTAGCTTTATCTTTTCCGGGAGACCCTTGGAAAAATCCAAATCAACCAAAATCCTAGCATATGTGGAATGAAGAATATCATCAGATTCCTCATCAGCCATCAAAAAATCCCCAAGAGCCTCCCCCACAGCCTCAAATAGAGAATCAACCCAAAAGTGAAGAGGGAGGTTGGGAAGCCTCATCCAAGTGGGAACCTTGGAGAAAGTTTCTGTAAAAACATCAAAGTCAGGGTGCCAAGGCTTTGTCATGAGCACGAATCGGGCGTCCCAGCTAAAGAAGTGATCACAAAGAATCAATTTCCTATCAGCTAGATTCTCAAACTTAGCTATGAAAAAACCCCTCGTAAGAGGGAATATGTGAACTGTTTTTGAAATAATGGGTTCCCACTAGCGAGTGATCCAAGCATGTAGATCTGGGAGACTCGGCCAAAAGCCCTTGAACCTGCAGATGAGACCATGATCCATGAATGTTGAAGACGCAGCATCAATATCTTTCACAGCCTTGTCATCCAGAGGGGGTATTAGAGGATTAGAAACTCGGAAAGGGGAGGCATCTCTGAGACCGGAAGTCGACAGCCTAGAGGTTGCAGGCTTAAGCTGGGAGGAGCTCCCGGGAGTGGCAGCAGCAAGCACAGGAGGACCAACAGCGCCAGGGGAGCCGACATCCCCTACCTCCTTAGAAGAAAACCGAACCCTTCCAGGGTGAGGGAGGGAAGGGTCCTTAGCAAGCTCTACAAGAGCAAGCTGCAAGGAAACACCAATCGCACTCCCCACAGGACCCAGAGCTGCCGAGGAAAGGCTGCAAGGAGCAGCAGCTGCAGAAGAAGTGGCGGCAACTGAAGGAACGACTGGAGCCCTAGGCGTTGAGGCTGCAGGAGCCCTAGGGGCGATGGGAGCGGAAGCCACTCAATCGAACGGGATTTTCAAGATATCCCGACCTCCATAGTTATACAAGTATTGCAAGAGTGATTCAGATAGATTTGATCATGATGCAGCAATGATATACGCTTATGTCAGTGACACCAATATCCAAAGGGTTTTTTCATACTCTATCCTCCTTTCACATGGCTACTATCTTTCCTTTAGATCCTATTGATCAACCTATGCAAGGTCCTCCTTGTTAAATATAGGATCCTCAACCTTGGTGACCCAATTAGATTAAGGATCAACCTCCTCTAGAATGATGGATGATAAGTATGTGCCCAAGTTTCATTTTTGTTTTTATGAAGGGGAACATTGTAATGAACACAAATAAGATTATTCAACATTTGCACAGACAACCTGTTGCACTTCTGGGTTGTATGCACTCAAACATACTCCAATATTTGTTGCTCAACTTGTGTGCTAGTATTTTCTTAAATAACATGTGATTTTGGCTCCAATGTTATTTTTCTCTCCTTGTGCTTGCAAATGGAATGAGTGTTCTTTTAGAGTGTTGGAGTTTTTTTAAGTGCTTAGTTTTTTTATTTCTTTTTTAGCTTTTTCTTTCCTTTTTTTATACTATCAACGGCCAGGTGTATCAATTGGGACTTGTCAAGTACCTAAGTCATCAGTTCATAGGCCTCATTTTGACCTCCTCAGCTCGGAACTTACTGGCTCTTGGTGAGTTTTTGCAAGTCTTGTAACAGTGCTCCCAACTTCTAACACTTGATATTTGGTTTTGAGACTCCCACAATGATGAAACTACAGTGATATTTATAAGCTCCAGCACTAAGGCATCAACAATACACTATTTTAGAAGCATTAAAGCTTCCTTATACCTTTTATCATAGTTCTCTAAATTATCTGCAAGTTGTGCCTCCTTTTTCAACACAATTTGATCAAGGTAATCACAAATGGTGAGTATTTTATTACTCCGTAGACTATAATTCTTTCTAGTCAACTTCTAAGAGTCAAGCAAAAGAAACATTTCAATCCCTGCCATATTTGGACGCTACCCTGGACTCTGAGTTTATGAAAACAAAGAAGTTCGGAGATCCATTGAGTTGAAAAAAAACCACTTAACAAGGATGTTTCAGACTCCACCAGACACAATGTGGCAAGTTCTCATAATGCGTACTCTTAATAGTTGAATAGATACTAAACTAATAAAAATCTTTTCACGAAATTTATACAAACAATTCAAATAGGAGACTTACTAATACTAGAGTAAAACAATTGGACGGATAATTGTGTATTACTACACAATACACGCAATGTGACGACATTTCAAGCAAAAATGTAAAAAAAAATAATAAATTTTGAAAGTATATTTTAACATTGATGATCTTTATCAAATTAAAAACATAAATATATTTTTATTTTCTTAAATTAATACAAATATTTAACAAATATTTTTTCTACAACTTTCAAAGAAACTTCCATGCCGAACAGCAATTTTCTGTCAAACAACAATTTCTAACTGAAAATACTTAAATGACAAGCTGAAAGCCTACAAAAATACTACTGGAAACATGTAGCAAGGAGTTGCCTTCACTTCACGATGCCACCTTTCCAGAAATGAAATGCCAATATGCTCTAGCCAAAGCTGTGATATGAAGGAACTGCAAAACCTTCAGCCAGCACTTCCATGCCAATATCAGCAAGAAAGATATTTGCTTCTTCAATGCCTTATGTGAACATGCCAAATATAAAACTAACATAAATCCCATAATTTTAATATACCCTAAATGATAATATTAATTTATTTTAAATGCTTAGTGTTGTTACTGTGCTGTAATGCTACAGAAATTCACTTTGAGTGGATAACTTGTGTCCCCACATAGGATTAATGTGGAAACTATCTATGCTAATATTAAATTATATTAATAGCTTAGTATTGTCACTATGCTGGAATGCTGCTGAAATTTACTTCGATTGGATAACTTGTCTCTCCTCATAGGATTGATGTGGACGGTATCTACATATTTGTTTCATTTAGTATCTAACTATTGTCTTGAGTTTAGATGCTAATTGAGATGTGCATATTTTCCTTACAGAATGTTGCTGGAAATGAGAAAAAATACTATAGTTGGTGGCATGAAAAAGAGCTGAAACAAACAAAGAACAACCACAAAACAATTGACACAAATTTCTACCTGGAAACTCTAGTGTGGCGAAAATTACCTAAGTGATTAACGCTCAGCTTGCTCTCCTTCCTTTGGACAAATGTAGTTACAAAGAGATCAGATAGAGCATATACACCATGATCTCTGCTGTCACTCACTCAACTACTCCCTGCACCAACGAAGCTTATTCATAATTTCATACAACCAAATGAACTCTCTATCTCTCCCCCTCAGTCTTCTATCTCAGTCTCTTGCAACTTAATTTCTTGTCCCTGTTGTAGGTATCTTTTGGAAGCCCTTTCATGCATTAAGGACTTCCAAGCATCAAGAAACATGAAAAATCATTTTCTTTGCCATTGCTTTGTTTTATGGTACAAAATGGGCAAAAAAGTTGCAAGAATCAACACGAGCAAAGATGAAATTGCCACGCCACTAACAAAATCGCCATGACATAATAAAACTACCATGACACAAGACTTCCACCACACATCCCAAATCTCCTTGATGGTAATCCCACCCTGCTAACCTGCCCTATTCCTATAAAGTGATTTGCTTTTCTGTATCAGTACAGAATGCACCTCCCCTTTTTGGGAGGCTTTTCATCCAACAAAAGTTTAATGGTTTAGAAGAAAAGGAAAGCTTTCTCCCATTTCCTCCTTGAAATACCATCTTACTAGCCTTCGTGCATTTCCCTCGCTACTGTCCTACCAAGACTCCTGTGGTCCTCTTCTAGTCTCTAACCTTCTTCTGCAACACCAGATCCGCCTCCAGCTCTCCTTGAGTATCAAAGAACAAGTCTTCAATAAATGGTAGCAGCACTTTCTTACACCTTCCTGTGCCACCTGTCAATCTAATCCCAACAAAACTGATTGGATTTGAGCGCAAATAATAATTTCCTTCATAAGGTGTGGCTTATTTACCAATTCATCTCCATTCCAGACATTATCTAATCCACAAACTAATGTGATTCCACCATGAAGTTTGTCAGCTACAGAATTCTAAAATACAGCACCAAAAACAATATCTATCACTAAAAATAGAGGAAAATGCTTGAAAATAACTTCAAGCCAATTTGCAAGAGCTTTAAAAAGAGAACCAGAAGCATAGGAAAACTGAGAAGACACCACAAAACACAAGACGATGAATGTTACACTGTTTGACAATAGAGAAACCCTAAAATGTGTGAAATCTCCATCAAGAGTGAGTATACAACTCCTGGATCACTATACACTGTCAAGCACAAGGAAAGAATTGTCCCAATTTCCCAAAGGACTACAAACAAGCTCATGACTTCTAAATCCAAGATCCATGTCCAGCAATGTCTGCAACTCTACAAAAGAAAACTGTTCTCTAGCCAACAACTGCAAATTCTCACACTCCAAGCATCAAATTCCAAAAGTGCCAACCAAAGAGCATCGTCTTCCTTCAGTTTTAAATTATTCATAATTCATTTTGGTAATTTTCCATAGAAAAAAATTTAAAATGCATGGAAGTGGAGTTAAGCCCATTTATGACCGTTCTCCAGCTCCGCAACAAAATTTGATAAGAATGCCACTTTTCATCAGCCTGTGGTTATGTAATCACCTGGGCAAAAATTATGAAAATGCCAGGGCTGTTACAAAACCCCCACCTATTGACAAGTGACAGATGGGAAAATGCCATTGTGGTTACAAAACTGCCTCCTGTCTGCAACTAGTTGTTTCATTGCCAACTCCAAGACACTACATTTTTGCATTTGCTCCACTATTTTCTAACTCGCCTAAGATGTTTCAGACCACCCCAAAGCCATCTTCAACAATGAGAATTGATTATTTGCTTTAAAACCAAACCAACAGCAAGGAAACTATGAGTCTCAGAGAGCTTCTGACTAAAGTGACAACATCTGTTGCTCCAGCAACTTTTCTCAATCCAATTTACAGATCAGTAGCTGATATCATGACGATTGCAACCTTCACAAGAGCAATGATATATCTAACTACTGCCATTAAGCGAAGAAGCTCTTAACACAACAAATTTGCATGCCACATACAAGGCATAGAGCACTTTCATTGCACGGATTCAGTACAGAGGGTGGTGGTATCAATTTGCAACAGTGGACATGTTGTGACATCCAGTTGCAATCATAGGCATATTGCAGCATCAATCCAAGCCAAAGGGAATAATTCTACAAGGCCATACAACCTACACAGTCTTCTATTGACAATGAAGCTTTTTGTTTATCTAAAAGTGATAGCACCCAAGGTAATTGACACAAGGCAATTGAAATTTAATAATGCAGGAGCCCAACTAAAGATCAATCAATGAAGAATCACCAAGATCCTTCAAGACATTAACCTCTATGGAGTGATGAGAAATTCAATGGTTCCAAAGGTTAATTTGGTGGCAATTTGTGCCAACTAATCTAGGATACAAAACCTGAGAAATTATCCAAACTTCTTCCGCATGAAATACAAGGGTTTACAATATTCATTTAACTAAAGCAAGATACTCCCGTTCACTGCAATATCTTAACGAGGTTGGGCTAAGGCAACAATAGACAAAACAAGATAAGAATTATGCAGAAAGGCAACATTCTATGTGCATTCCATTCCCTTTTATACCACATCAATTCCAAAACATCCAACTATCTCCTAACCAATCCTAAAGACATCTCAACCAAACTACAAGTGGCAAACATACTAATGCGCCCTAGGGAGGATGCATAACCATATATCGCATGGACTCTGGTATAATTTATCCCCATCCAACACTAAGGCAATTTTCCATGCTGCAATGTCATGTCAAACAGGAAGGATAGATAAGATTGAATGAAGGGAATAGTTTACTGCACATAAAAAGGTGAGCACCACAACGCAAAAATTAAATTGGCAAATACCCAATGCAAACATAAGGCTCGTTGTTGTATCATTACCATTTAAGTCACACTAAAATGTATGCCAACAACTAAGGGTGTAAGAAGTCATAAGGTTCCATGTGCTGGCTACTTGTTTATACAATATAAGCCAGCACTGTTCCAATGAAGATGCTCAAGGGTATAAGTGCTTTGCTTTGTGAAAGAGTTAGGCCTGCCTTTATGGCACTGCATATTCCACAGCTCAGGGGTTTGGACTTACAACTGTGCTTGCATTGACTAAAAACCATTCTGTCTCTTGGGGATTCAAACTAGTAAGAATTACTAACTGAACATCTTCTAGCCCTTCAGCAAAGGTTCATATATCCAAATATGGAGTTGAAAAAGATATAAAAGCTTATGCTAATTTTAAAATGAAACATCAGACTTCTCTACAATGAGATTATTCTCAGTAACAAATGCATTCTTGTTAATCATTGCATACAGCATATATATTTATATAACCACTACAATTCATACTAGAGATCAATAAAATTTCATTTTAAGATATAATACACTGCAAATCATGGTGCAACTCAGAATATCCTGCAAATTTGAACGAACTTCGTGTCAGCAATAGCTTAATTGTGAATAGGTAAGTGTTTCACATCATTCCATGACTGTTCATTGTGCCAAATGTCAAGTTCTTAAAATGCAGAAATGGTGAAACATTCAATCTAGCACCATAGCATAACCCTTCAGCCATAGCCAGAAATCACTCCATAACAATATTCAGTAAATACTTCAAAAGTCTCTGGCAGCACCAAGTCTACACATCACACAATTGCCTCTAGTATTCCAATGCTTTAAAATTTGAAATGGTTTCTAATAGGCTTGTGCCACTATCCTATGAAAGGCGTGCCATGAAAAAAGCAGGCAATCGATGAATAACACTAGAGTCCTATTCTCAATAGTTTGGGCTATCATGCACAACATTCCTAAACCATACAGACATGTATTACTTATTCTACTAATCACAACAGCCTAATTTAAAGATAATAAAAACAGAAGTAGAACATGTGCACCATTGGCAGCAACTTTCTTCACCTTCTCCAAGCAAGGAAATGGTGCAACTGATCCACCCAACCACTCTAATGGTAAGTGCAAGCTCCAATAATCCAAGGGGTAATGATGAGAGATACTGCCATGCCAATAAGCTCTTCATTCTGCCATTGAAGTCATTCCAACTGCATTCCCTGCTCGTATATACTGACAGTCCCAACCGGTGCTGAGAGGGGAGGGGTGAATCGGCACCTATAAAACTTCTTGTAAATAAATCTGATGAAGTATACTTATAACTGTAAGCTAAACAGATTCAAGCATAAAATAACATCAAGCAATCAATCACACAGTAACACCAGATTTATCATGTGGATAACCCAATTTGGGTGAAAACCACGGTGTGAGGCGGCCTCACAAATTTCTGCACTCTTTTGAAGTGCGCCTTGTTAGGAGTCTTTCATGTTAAAAGATTACAACGCACTATTAGATGCAACCCGGTTAAGGAATTTGTTACAATAAGGCTGGTTAGTGCCTCCCTTGTTAGAGGACTTAGAACACCTTACAAAATGTCACTCGGTTAAGGAATTTGATACAAGGGACTTGTTAAAGTCCACTCAAATACTTGGATTTAACTATTGTAATTGTTAGAAAACAATAGAAAGATTGACCTTTTACAAATGGCTTTGCCTAGCCTAATAAGATCTCTATTATGCTCAATTGAGAAACATCACCTGTCGCCACAGGTGTTTTCTCATTTACTGTTGTGCTTCTCTGCACACTCTTCTCTCTCTACTTCTCTTTTCTATTCCCCCAAGCTTTTTCAACGTATAGGTTCACTCTTTTCTCTTGGCAAAATGAGGGCAACCTATATTCTCAACAGGCAAAAGAATATATAAAATTTTTGCCCTAATTGCGTCTTTCATGCATGACCTAATTACAGATCCCTTTCGGATACATCACTCGGTGGAGCATTAGTTCACTGAGGAAACATCCGATGCATGCTCTTGCTTTATCTACTTTATGAAGAAAACAATAGATGGGTGTCAAGCACCTTTCCTTCACAAGAGATAACTCCTTGTTTAAAAGCCACAGACTTCAGCTTTAAAACCTTTAAACGTGCCTCGAACCGATCACCGTGTTAACTCAAAGTCTTCCGGATTTAGTGCAATAAATCCCAGTCAAAGAGTTGGTTTAAACAAATAGTTGACTATGACTTCCCCGGTCCTTATCGTACCAAAGTCTTCACATTTTCTTCCTTTGCTTACCGGTTGCACCTTTTCCTCGGTTGCGTAGTTGATACCAGTTGATCCCGGTCCTCGGTTGAATCCTTTCCTCAGTTGCTGATGTACTTTGCTTAGTGACCGGTTGCTCTTGATGAGAAGATATAGTCTTTTCTTTCTTTGCATAATGTCACCGGTTGCCAAACCAGTTTCTTTGCATACAGATCTCCTTAGATCTTTAGACCTTAGATTGAGATGACAAAACATCTCTTTTCTCTTTTGCCAATCAATGACAATACTTAATTGCCATGTACCGATAGCAGGCTTACCGGTTACCATCTCTTAATGCCAACAATCTCCCCCTTTGGCATTGATGGTAAAACCTTAATGGGCAATCATATCAGCTATCCTATGTGCTTGTATCTCTATGTTACTGCTATTGTCAGTCATCTACCGGTTTATTGCCAAACTCTCCCTCTTTTGACAATAATGCCAAAGGCTAGTCAGAAAGACTACCTTTATCTAATCTGCTCCCCCTTCGAGCAGCAGTCCTTTTCATCAGTCCAGGTAAGATGAGGTGAAATCTTTTGTTGAAGCATAATGAACTGATGATTACCTTTGCAAGTTTACTAAAGATCAAGGAGGGGTATAACCCCTAGTTTACCTCTGAGATACTCAAAAGTACTATTTGGTAATGGCTTTGTGAAGATATCAGCAATTTGTTCTTTAGTGGGAACATACTCCAATCTTACTTCTTTGTCTTGTACTAGCTCTCTTAAGTAATGATACTTGATGGCAATGTGCTTTGTCTTGGAGTGCATGACAGGGTTTTTGGATATGTTGATTGCACTGGTGCTATCACAGTAGATTGCAATTGGTTCAGGTATGTGTTCCTGGATTCCTTCTAGTAGTTGTTTGATCCAAATCACCTGTGTGCAATTGATTGCAGCTGCAACGTATTCAGCTTCTGCAGTAGATTGTGAAATGCAGTTTTGTTTCTTACTTGTCCAAGACACAATCCTCCCACCGAGAAAGAATGCACCGCCACTTGTGCTCTTTTTGTCATTAATATTGCTAGCCCAGTCTGCATCTGTGTAAACCTGAGGAAACCACAAGCCATACTCCTCAGTGTAATGACCCCCACCAATAGGATCACTGAAAAAACCCCAAATCTGATCCGTCTTAATTCGTCAAACAGTTTGCATGCACTTGAATGGTCTCGTTTCAAATGTTGTGTTCAAATTGATATTTGTTTTTGGGCACCAAATGTTATTGAGATAACAATACCAATGTAGCAATGAAATACAATAGAGCAACAATGAAGTACACACTATTCAAATGATCACTGATTAATGACAACCAATGTAAATGCAACTATATCAACCCAGCTACAATATATGATTCCAAATGACTATTCTCAGACTGTGACAATAATATTCAGATTACAATGCAATGATCCTTATAGTATCATGACAATATGATCAATGCCTTGCTTGCATACTAACCCAATACAATCATTTATAGCAATATCTGAGAATGATGGACTGATTTATAAAGACTGTTCTCTAAGCAAATGTATGGACTGTTTACATAACAGAGATTATCCCCTTCCCAAATTCAATGTCTTATAACTCTATCCCAACTCAATTGCATTGACAAAACAGAGACTAATCTAGACTGCTGAACAGAGACTGATTTTCTGAATATTATAATGACTGTTACACAGTGCACATGAATTGACCATAAAACATTACAATGGAACCTGGTAATGATGCCTCAGTTGTTGACCGAAATGCAAAGATCAATTGCCAATAAAGGGGTGACGAACTGCCTCCAAATCCGCTCCAATCTGCAGCACTGTACTGGGCTGTACCAGGCCGTACAGGTACGGCTGCTATAGTAAATTCCAGGCAAGGTGCTGGGCTCCCAAAATGGTATAAATTGAACCGCCTAGGGTATGTATACACCCTCTCCAAAGCATAAAAATTGATCCCAAGTAGTTTAGGAGTTATGAGCAAAACTTGATTCCAGGGCCTGAGACTGAAAGTCTGAAAATGTATCAAATTGTCTTCAATCAATCACCCAAATGATTCACCAATGCAAGAGGTGAATTCTAAACCTTATTCCAACCACAAACAAACCCTTCAAACAATTTCTCAATGAAGTACCAATGAGATGACTGAGTACCAACTCCAAATTTGCAACCCTTCAGTAGATATTTCACTACCTCAGTTATGCCAATCTAGGGGAGTGATCGTTCCCAAAGATCGAATAGTATTTGCAGACCGAAAGACTACAAATTGCTTCACAATGAAGAAGTAGAAAAGAATCCAAATCCAAGCATGTAGAAATGATAGCCCAAGCCCTCTATTTATTCTTTTTCTTGAGAAGTTACTAGAACTTCTAGAAACATCTAATTATAATGTACTTTATAATAAAATAACATTATAATAATAAAGTACATTTCTCAACTCAAAAATATAACAATGTAGGCCAAGATGTCTCATAACCGAATGTAGGCCCAACTAGACTAAATGTAGGCTCGAACTGGATGTAGGCTCGCTTCTGGATGTAGGCTCCACTACAACTGCATGTAGGCCTCAAACTAGATGTAGGCTCTGCCGAAAGTAGGCTCTATCAGCAATAAGCAATCAAATGATCCACACAGTGACTCTCTCTCCAAACTATTTGCCTACGAGAGTCTATGATAGGCAAACCCGTCATGAAAGAACATGTCTCTAGAAAGGGGACATGACAGTCCGCCCCTCCAAAAATTGCTTGCCCTCAAGCAATCTCAAAGCTGGATGCTGCAAAATCTCCTCAGACTCCCAAGTAGCATCCTCAACAGGAAGATCTCTCCACTTCACCAAATACTCCCTGATAACTCTCCTGCGAAGCTGTTTCTCCCTGCTATCCAAGATAGACTCTAGCACCAAAACCAACTTCCCCTCATCATCCATGGGTGGTAACACTGTAGAAGGCACAACATGCTGCCCTAACGCCTTCTTGAGGCGCGACACATGAAACACATTATGCACTCTACTATCAGCTGGAAGCTCAAGCTCATAAGCCAACTCACCAACACGCCCAATGATCCTGAAAGGCCCATAGTATCTCGGCTTAAGCTTCTCCGACCCACTCTTCTTGAGAGTAGACTGCCTGTATGGCCGAAGCATGAGGTAAACCATATCACCAACCTCGAAGCTCCTCTCAATCCGCTTCTGATCTGCATACTGCTTGTACTGATTCTGTGCCCTGGCTATATTATCCTTGACAGCATCAACAATGTCCTTGCTCTCATGAAGCAAATCCCCGGCACGTGGAACTCTAATATCAGACATAAGCAAATCAATGAAGCTAGGCGCATCGTACCCATATAGAGCCCTGAAAGGTGACATCTGAATCGACATGTGAAATGTGGTATTGTAACAATACTCACACAAATGTATCCATCTCACCCATGCCCTTTGCTGACCAGCCACATAGTTCCTCAAATAGCCCTCCACCCACTTATTGACTATCTCTGTTTGTCCATCCGTCTGCGGGTGATAATTGGTGCTAGGTGTAAGCTCAGTGCCACAAAGTCTGAATACCTCCTGCCAAAAGTGACTCAAAAATCTGTTGTCCTTGTCACTCACTATGCTGCGGGGTATCCCATGCAATCTGAAGACCTCTCTGAAGAAGACCTCAGCTACCTGTACTGCTGTGTAAGTAGTAGTGATGGGAAAGAAGTGTGCATACTTCGTCAGTCTATCCACCACCACGTAGATACAATCACGCCCTTGGGCCTTGGGCAAGCCTGTAATGAAATCCATGGATATGCACTCCCACTTCTAATCAAGAATGGGAAGTGGCTGTAGGAGCCCGGCTGGAAAGGTGTGCTCTTGTTTGTTCTGCTGACAAACAGGGCACTCACGCACATACTGCAATACATCTGTCTTCAGTCCTTTCCAAGTGAACCACTCCCGCACCTGTCTATGTCTTGAAGTACCCGGGGTGACCAGCTGTAGGTGAATCATGAAGAGCTCTCAATATAGATCGCTTCACCTTCGATCCTGGGGCTAGAAAGATCCTGCCCTTGTAGATAATCAAATCATCTACAAGTGTATACCGGGTATCAACAACTGACCCATCAACTACCCCTGACGCCCATGGGTCTCTAGCATACTTTGCCACTATCATATGTCGCCAATCCTCTGATATCTCAATCAATGCACTGAGATGTGGTCTATGTAACAATGCATCTGCTACCACATTCTGAGTCCCTCTCACATATGATATATCAAAATCATAAGCCTGTAACTTACTTACCCACTTCTGCTGCCTATCGTTGAGATCTCTCTGACTAAGGAAATGCCTCAAACTATTGTGGTCAGTTTTAATGCAAAACTTACCACCCACTAGATACTGTCTAAACTTAGCCAATGCATGCATGATGGCTAACATCTCCTTATCGTAAATGCTGAAAGATCTCTCAGGTCCACGGAGTTTCCTGCTCTCATATGCAATAGGGTGCTTGTCCTGCATCAACACAGCACCTATACCATCTCCGGATGCATCACATTGAAGCTCAAATGGCTTTGAGAAATCAGGCAAAGCTAACACCGGACATGAAGTCATGATCTCCTTGAACCTGTCAAAGCAAGCCTGCGCCTCTGGTGTCCAAACAAAGGCCCCCTTCTTCAGCAAATCTGTCATAGGGGCTGCATGACGTGAATACCCACTCACAAATCTGCGGTAGAATCCACATAGGCCTAGGAACCCTCTCAACTGTGTCAAGTTCTTTGGAATAGGCCACTCCACTATAGCACGAATCTTATCAGGATCCATCCGCACTCCATCTGCACTGATAATATGACCCAAGTACAAGAGCTCAGTCATACCCAAATCACACTTGGACTCCTTGGCATACAAGGACTCCCTCTACAATATACTCAATACAGTCTCCAAATGTACTACATGCTCCTGCCATGTCCGACTGTATACCAAGATATCATCGAAGAAAACCAATACAAATCTCCTCAACTGATGATGGAAGACCTTATTCATCGTAGACTGAAAAGTGGCTGGGGCATTGGTCAACCCAAATGGCATGACCACGAACTCGAAGTGTCGACAATGGCATCTAAATGCAGTCTTCTCTATATCCTACTCTCTGACTCTGATCTGATGATACCCTGATCTCAAATCTATCTTGCTGAAGTAGCAAGCCCCATGAAGCTCATCTATCAGCTCATCTATCCGAGGGATGGGATACCTATTCTTAATAGTCCTCTTATTCAACATCTGATAATCAATGCACATCCGCATTGAACCATCCTTCTTCACCAAAACTACTGAAGAAGCAAAAGGAGACTTGCTCGGTCTAATGTGTCCCATCTCGAGCAACTCCTTGATGGTTTTCTCTATCTCATCCTTGAGCCTCTTAGGATGCCTGTAAGGTGTGATCATCACGGGTTTAGCACCCTCCTCTAGCTCAATGATGTGCTCAATTCCACGGTCAGGTGGTGCACCAGGTGGAATGTCACTGAACACCCTATCATACTGCTCTCTCAATCTTTGAATATCAGGGTGATACTCTGTCATCTGATGCTTCTCCTGTGTAGGCATGAGAGTACACATGGCTGCCCATCCGATCCCATTGTGTCTAACCATCCTCTCCATGCGCCTGAAAGAAATAGTCCTAATATCACTATTTCTGATAGCCCTCAAGACATGCTGCCTACCATCTGCCTCAAACTTGATCTCCATGTCCCTGAGTCTGAAAGTGACCTCACCCAATGAATGCAACCAAGTCATCCCCAATACAATATCTAGGTCGCCCATGTTAACTACATGGTAATCCGCTTTGAACTCATAATTGCTCAAGCGTAAGGGCATATCTCTGATCATCCTGTTACACTTAAGAGTGTAACCATCAGCAACTTGTACTTGGAGACCCTCAAACTCCTCTGTCTCAATGCCACGGCGCTCAACCAAACGTGCATCAATGAAATTATGCGTAGCACCTGTGTCAACTAGGGTAATCACCTTCTGTCCTGCTAGAACTCCACGCAATCTAAAGGACCCCTCCTGCTGAATACTGGACAAGCGTGCCTGCTGCAAATGTAACTCTGGCTCAACCTTAGGCTCTGAAGCCTTTGCCTCTACCTCAGGCTCTGTGTCACTATGCTCATCCTCATGTGCTGTGCTATCTGAATCTGAGTCCTCATAGTACGCCCACATAACTCTATTGGCCTTCCCTTTAGGCCTCAAAGGACAGTCGTGATCCCTGTCATATGGACCTTTGCAATAGAAGCATAGCTTCTTCCTGCGTAGGTCATTAAGTGCCTCAGTATCCAAGGGTGGAGTGGATTTCCCCTTGGTATCAACCTTCTTCCCCTTCCCCTTATCAAACTTCTTATTATCTCTGAAAGAAGTAGAACTCCTACGGGTGAATCTGCTAGAAGGTGCTGTAAGCTCCATACTACGAGCTTTCCTCATGGCCTCCTGTAGTGTCGATGGATCAAATGCCTTGATCCAACCCTTGAGGGGTTCAGACAATCCCTCAGTGAATAGGATAACCAACCGCCTCTCCGATACATCCTGGACCATAACTGACAACCTCTGAAACTCACTGATATAAGTCTCTAAGCTGCTTGTCTGTCTCAACTGTGCAAGATCACGGAAGAAGATCTCTGGATCCTTCCTGTCAAAATGCTCCACCAGCCTATCCACAAAATCCTAGTACGATGTCACCTGGTTGTGCTGCAAGGTAACCATACCATGTGACCACCAGTCATGAGCTGCGCCCTCCAAATGCAAGGTGGCGTATCTGATGGCATCTATCTCTGACATGGGTCTCAATGCTAAGAAAGTATCCAACTTATGTATCCATGCCTGTGCTGTCATCTGTCCACTACCATCAAAAGAAGGTAAAGTGAGCTTGCTAGCAGCTCGCTGCAACTCACTGTCATGGCCTCCTCTAGGTCTCTTGTTCTGCCGAGTATTCCTCATGTGCTCTCTCCTCTGTTTCAAGTAGCGATCAAAGTTAAGTAACTCACGCACATGTGGTGGTAATGCCTGCCATTCCGCAATAGCAGCTCTAAGATCATCCTGAAACTCATCCTGTACATCACCCTCTCCTGCCTCCTGAGCCTCCTCTCTAAGGAAAGTAGGACGAGTAGGTCTATCCGCAGTCCAAGACCTGTGCCTAGGAGCACCCTGTGAACCTGCTACACTCCTATTATCATGATCAGGTGTACCTCTACCCTGCTCCTGAGCTCTGGGCTGAACCACTCTCTCCATCATAGTGGTCAAATTACGCAAAGACTGGACCATCTCCTGTTGTCCCGTAGTCATAATCCGAAAGAATTCCCTCTCATCATCAGGAATTCTAGGTGGGCTCTGTGACTGTCTCTCACCCATGGTAAGAGTGTCTCCGAACTCCTGTTCACCCTCTAGTGCTGCTCTTCTTCGTGTGTAGTACCTGTGATGTCCAAATGCTGAAGGATGCATATAGGTTTCTTACCCAACAGGATGGCAAGAACACCGCTCTGATACCACTGTAATGACCCCCACCAATAGGATCATTGAAAAAACCCCAAATCTGATCTGTGTCAATTTGTCAAACAGTTTGCATGCACTTGAATGGTCTTGTTTCAAATGTTGTGTTCAGATTGATATTTGTTTTTGGGCACCAAATGTTATTGAGATAACAATACCAATGTAGCAATGAAATACAATAGAGCAACAATGAAGTACACACTATTCAAATGATCACTGATTAATGACAACCAATGTAAATGCAACTATATCAACCCAGCTACAATATATGATTCCAAATGACTATTCTCAGACTGTGACAATAATATTCAGATTACAATGCAATGATCCTTATAGTATCATGACAATATGATCAATGCCTTGCTTGCATACTAACCCAATACAATCATTTATAGCAATATCTGAGAATGATGGACTGATTTATAAAGACTGTTCTCTAAGCAAATGTATGGACTGTTTACATAACAGAGATTATCCCCTTCCCAAATTCAATGTCTTATAACTCTATCCCAACTCAATTGCATTGACAAAACAGAGACTAATCTAGACTGCTGAACAGAGACTAATTTTTTGAATATTATAATGACTGTTACACAGTGCACATGAATTGACCATAAAACATTACAATGGAACCTGGTAATGATGCCTTAGTTGTTGACCGAAATGCAAAGATCAATTGCCAATAAAGGGGTGACAAACTGCCTCCAAATCCGCTCCAATCTGCAGCACTGTACTGGGCCGTACCAGGCCGTACAGGTATGGCTGCTGTAGTAAATTCCAGGCAGGGTGCTAGGCTCCCAAAATGGTATAAACTGAACCGCCTAGGGTATGTATACACCCTCTCCAAAGCATAAAAATTGATCCCAAGTAGTTTAAGAGTTATGAGCAAAACTTGATTCCAGGGCCTGAGACTGAAAGTCTGAAAATGTGCCAAATTGTCTTCAATCAATCACCCAAATGATTCACCAATGCAAGAGGTGAATTCTAAACCTTATTCCAACCACAAACAAACTCTTCAAACAATTTCTCAATGAAGTACCAATGAGATGGCTGAGTACCAACTCCAAATTTGCAACCCTTCAATAGATATTTCACTACCTCAGTTATGCCAATCTAGGGGAGTGATCGTTCCCAAAGATCGAATAGTATTTGCAGACCGAAAGACTACAAATTGCTTCACAATGAAGAAGTAGAAAAGAATCCAAATCCAAGCATGTAGAAATGATAGCCCAAGCCCTCTATTTATTCTTTTTCTTGAGAAGTTACTAGAACTTTTAGAAACATCTAATTATCATGTACTTTATAATAAAATAACATTATAATAATAAAGTACATTTCTCAACTCAAAAATATAACAATGTAGGCCAAGATGTCTCATAACCGAATGTAGGCCCAACTAGACTGAATGTAGGCTCGAACTGGATGTAGGCTCGCTTCTGGACGTAGGCTTCACTACAACTGCATGTAGGCCTCAAACTGGATGTAGGCTCTGCCGAAAGTAGGCTCTGTCAGCAATAAGCAATCAAATGATCCACACAATGACTCTCTCTCCAAACTATTTGCCTACGAGAGTCGATGATAGGCAAACCCGTCATGAAAGAACATGTCTCTAGAAAGGGGACATGACACTCAGTACCCTTTAGGTATCTAAAAATTCTCTTCACTGCTATCAGATGTGTCTCTTTGGGGTTTGTAGAGAATCTTGCAACTATGCCAACTGCATGTGCAATGTCCGGTCTACTGTGTACTACATACTGTAATTTCCCTATCATGGACCGATACAATGTTTCATTCACTTATTTTGCATCATCTTTCTTTGATAACTTGAGGTTAGTTATCATTGGAGTACCAACCGGTTTGGATTCTTCAAGTCCAAAAGTCTTAAGAATTTCTTTTATATAGTTGGACTGAGAGATAAAAATACCTTCTAGCTAATGGACCTGTAGTCCAATGAAGAATTTTATGGCTCCTATCATAGACATCTCAAATTCTTTCTTCATTTCTTCAGCAAAGGCTTTGCTCATCCTGTCATCTCCTCCAAAGATGATGTCATCTACAAAGATTTCAGCAATCAGATTCCCATCTTTTCCGGTTTTGAGATACATATTGTTGTTGTCCCTAGTTCTTGTGAATCCTATGGTCAGAAGGTATGAATGCAACCTCTCATACCAAGCCCTTGGAGCTTGCTTTAGCCCATACAGAGCCTTTTTCAATTTACAGACCATACCACCTTTTTGTGTACATGTGAAGCCCTCCGGTTGTTCAATGTAAACTTACTCCTCCAGTATTCCATTTAGGAATGCAGACTTGACATCCATCTGGTATACTTTGAATTTCTTGTGAGAAGCATAGGCAAGAAGAATTCTTACTCTTTCCAATCTGGCCACAGGTGCAAAGGATACTCCATAGTCCAGTCCAGCTTCCTGAGCATACACTTTGCAGACCAGTCTTGCTTTATTTCTTATGACTTTCCCTTCTTCATTCAGCTTGTTCTTGTAGACCCACTTTGTTCCAATGACATTCTTGTCTTGTGGTCTAGGCACAAGCACCCATGTATTATTCTTTTCTATTTGCTTAATTTCCTCCATGGCCTTGACCCAATTTTCATCTTCTAGAGCTTCCCTAGTGGTTTTAGGCTCTATACAGGAGAACAAACAGATATTCTCTCTGGCCTTTTTCCTGGTCAAGACATTTGCATGTTTGTCACTAATTATATTATCACTGGAGTGATATGTGACATACCTTGGGAGAACCGGTCTCTGTTCTCGGTCAGGTTCTTCCGGTTGAGCAATTTCTTCATCATGATTTTGAACAACTTCTTGTTCATCATCATGAGTGGGTCTGTCAACTTCAAGTACAGCCTCCCGCTCCAGATGTTTGTTTACATGTTCTTCTCTTTCATCTTCAATTGTTACTTCACTGAACTCAAAAAGATTTCCTTCATTTTGACCTTGCAGACTGTCATATTCATTATGACTAGTCTTCTTAATTGGTTCTAAATATTCAACTTTTACATTGATGCTTTCAATTATTTTTCTCATTCTCTTGTTCAGACACCAGTAGGTTTTGTTTTTGGTAGAGTAACCCAGAAATATTCCTTCATCATTCTTGGGATCAAACTTCCCAAAGTACATATCTCTTTTGATGTAACATTTACTACCAAAGATTCTGAAGTAACCTACACTAGGAGTGTGATTGAACCATAATTCATAGGGGGTCTTACCGGTTCCCTTTTTTACTTGAACTTTGTTCAGTGTGTAGACAATAGTGTTGATAGTTTCTCTCCAGAAGTGATGAGGAAGATCCTTCTGAATCAACAGGGTTCTTGCACAGTCAATCAATGTCATGTTTCTTCTTTCTGCTACTCCATTTTGTTGAGGAGTCCTGGGTGCAAATAGTTCTCTTTATGTCATGTTCCTCACAATAGTGAGTGAACTCTTGAGAAGTGTATTCGCTTCCTTTGTCTGATCTCAGACACTTCAAGCTTTTACCGGTCTCCTTCTCCACTCTAGCCTTGTAGATTTTAAACATGTGAAATGCCTCTGATTTCTCTCTAAGAAAGAGTGTCCACATCATTCTTGAGAAGTCATCTACAAAGAGCATGAAGTACCGGTCTCCGTAGTAGCTCTCTGTTCTCATCGGTCCACACAAGAGCACAAGATCTAGAACATTTTCAGCAGAGAAAGATTTAATGTTGAAACTTGTTTCTGTCAGCTTTCCTAACTGACAATCTTTACAAACACCTCTGATGGGTTTTGTAATCTCAGGGAGTCCTCTCACTGATTTCTTTTTGCTTACTTTGACAATAGTGTCAGTTTATGTGGCAAAGTCTCTTGTGCCACAACCAAGTATTGTCTTCTTTGGATATAAGACAGATTTTGCTTGATTCTCCTTTGACTGAAGCTATGAAACAGGCTCCTTCCATTGAGTCTAGGTAGAACAGATTCCCTTTGCTCTGTCTATCGGTTGCAACATGAGCTCCGGATTGATTCTTGACTACATAGGAACCTTGTTCAAATTCCAACAAGAATCCTTTGTTGTTCAGTTGTGCAACGCTTATTAAATTGTACTTGAGTCTTTCAACCCAGTACACATCTTCACAGACAGCATCATTGCCGAGTGTAATAGAACCTTTCCCTTTGATGGCACAGGGAACATTATTTCCAAAAGTTACTGATCCACTATCATTGAGCTTCAAGCTGATAAACTTGTTCTTATCACCGGTCATGTGGTGAGTGCATTATCTGTCAATGATCCAATCATCATGCTGATGAGATCTTGAGATAAGTGTCATTTCACTTACCACTGGGTTCTCTTCTTTTATTGCAACAAATGCAATTTCTGGATCCTCAGAGTCTTCAGATTCATTGTTTGTGACTCCTTCTGCAAGGTAGCACTCCTTTGCTTTACTCTTGAACCGGTTGCTCTTGTCTTTGTTATCATTATCAGGACATGTTGCAGCAATATGTCCTATCTTATTGTAAGAGAAACATTTCAGAGGAAGCTTCCCTTTATACTTCCCTTTTCCTCTGGGAAATCTCCTAGCGATGAGTGCTTCAAACTCATCTTGCTCCATCTCTTCTGAGAGCAGATTCTCAACAAGATTACCAATCTTACCGGTATAGTTACTGGTTTCTCTTCCCTTTTGGTGGAAGAGATATTGACAGAAGACTTAAAAGATGCTTCCTGAATGGGTAAGCTATTATCAAAATTACTCAATTCAAATGCAGACAACTTACCGATTAAGGAGTCTAGAGTGACTTGATCTGTGGTCACTGATCTAAGCTCTTGAATAGCAGAGATCTTGATGGCATACTGAGGTCTTAGCGTTTTCAGTATTTTGCTAACCACCTCTTCACTGAGCTTTCCTCCAGCACTTTTGATGGAGTTGATCACTTGTTTGATCTGGTTGTTGTATTGCTCAATGTCTTCTCCTTCATTTATCCTCATGTCATCATACTTTCCTTTGAGGCTTTCAACCTTGGCTCTTTGAACATTTGGGTCCCCTCCATATACCAGTTGCAGCTTAGCCCACATCTTGTGAGAGGATTCTAGATTCTCAATCTCAGCATAGACTTGATTTGGCAATGTGTTGGCTATCATATCCATAGCAGCCGTGTGCTCAGTCTTAATCTTCAATTCATCAAGTGTCAGAGTGCCAGAGGATTTATTGTAGTCAACGGTTACATGAGTCCAATATTGATCATCGATGGTCTTCATGTACAGCTTCATTCTGCTGCATCACAGAGTAAAATTTTCGTTTGAAAACTTTGGTCCTTCCTTTTTCATCATCTTGACTTTTTCTTTATGCAATTAAGCAATAAAGAAAATAAACCAGGAATCTGATACCAATTGACAGTCCCAACCGGTGCTGAGAGGGGAGGGGTGAATCAGCACCTATTAAACTTCTTGTAAATAAATTTGATGAAGTATACTTATAACTGTAAGCTAAACAGATTCAAGCATAAAATAACATCAAACAATCAATCACACAATGACACCAAATTTATCACGTGGAAACCCAATTTGGGTGAAAACCACGGTGTGAGAAGACCTCACAAATTTCTGCACTCTTTTGAAGTGCGCCCTGTTAGGAGCCTTCCCTGTTAAATGATTACAACGCATTATTAGATGCGACCCGGTTAAGGGATTTGTTACAGTAAGGTTGGTTAGTGCCTCCCTTGTTAGAGGACTTAGAACACCTTACAAGATGTCACCCGGTTAAGGGATTTGATACAAAGGACCTGTTAAAGTCTACCCAAATACTGGGATTTAACTATTGTAATTGTTAGAAAACAATAGAAGGATTGACCTTTTACAAATGGCTTTGCCTAGCCTGATAAGATCTCTGTTATGCTTAACTGAGAAACATCACCAGTCGCCGCAGGTGTTTTCTCCTTTACTATTGTGCTTCTCTGCACACTCATCTCTCTACTTCTCTTTTCTATTCACCCAAGCTTTTTCAGCGTACAGGTTCACTCTTTTCTCTTAGCAGAATGAGGGCAACCTATATTCTCAACAGGCAGAAGAATATATAGAGTTCTTGTCCTAATTGTGCCTTTCATGCATGACCTAATTATAGATCCCTTTCGGATACATCACTCGGTGGAGTGTTAGTTCACTGAGGAAACATCTGATGCATGCTCTTGCTTTATTTGCTTTATGAAGAAAACAATAGATGCATGTCAAGCACCTTTCCTTCACAAGAGATAACTCCTTGTTTTAAAGCCACAGACTTCAGCTTTAAAACCTTTAAACGCGCCTCGAACCGATCACCATGTTAACTCAAAGTCTTCCGGATTTAGTGCAGTAAATCCCGGTCAAAGAGTTGGTTTAAACAGATAGTTGACTATGACTTCTCCGGTCCTTCTTATTATACCGAAGTCTTCACATTTCCTTCCTTTGCTTACCAGTTGCACCTTTTCCTCGGTTGCGTAGTTGATACCAGTTGTATCTTGGTCCTGGGTTGAATCCTTTCCTCGATTGCTGATGTACTTTGCTTAGTGACCAGTTGCTCTTGATGAGCAGATATAGTCTTTTTTTTCTTTGCATAATGTCACTGGTTGCCAAACCAGTTTCTTTGCATACATATCTCCTTAGATCTTTAGACCTTAGATTGAGATGACAAAATATCTATTTTCTCTTTTGCCAATCAATGACAATACTTAATTGCCATGTACCGGTAGCAGGCTTACCGGTTACCATCTCTTAATGCCAACATATACATGTTCCCATAGTTGAAAAACTCGCCAAGGCCCTATTGATGTGAGTTTTGTACCACTACATAACATATAGCAATTGAAATACTTGATACGGCGTACCAAACACTCAACCCTCTCTTGAAAAGTATACAAGATACTCCAAGGTTCCTTACACCTATGGATACTAACTCAGTTAAAATGATGTGATTTGCTGATAATCACATGGCGGCCTTACGTATGTTTTGTTTGGAAATATCTCAACTCTTACTATGATGATGATAAGACTTCTGGCTTTCGCAACCTTTTCAAATGATCTCTCAATTTATATCACTTTCAACTTTGCTCTTTTCAAACTCTCAAACTTCACTTTCCAACTTCTAATTCTCAACTTCAACTACTAAGTTATTGATTACTTCTACTCCTAAGAATGGAAAGATTGGCAAATGGATGGGGATCAACCTAATGAAGACATACTAGCGATGTTACCTCCACAGATGCGATGATTCTACGGAAAGAAGACTAGATTACCACGCAAGGCTCCTTGACAAGCCGCCAAGATGCTAGTGGCCTAGTATAGGATCCCTATCAAACATCTACCAATATCACCATGCAATTAACCATCTATCACTACTCTTCCTTTAACACTTGCTTGAAAATGAAAATGCTTTAACAACTCAATTGAAATGAAATCTATCTCTAACAATTGGAAGTAGAAACCATGCAATAACACCAAGTGTTCTTAATCACCATGCAAGACACAACAATGATAAGAGAAGCAATTTTGGTATTATATTAGCAACAATTTTCTTCAACCTTTTACAAATGATATCAAGTGGCCTTATAGAGGCTTGAAATTACAATGAATGGCCAAGATTAAGAGGCAAAATCAACGATCCAAATTGAATCCTAGAAACCCTGATTAGGGTTACCACCCCATAGGCCAATGAAAAGATGCCACCTCATCAATGGACCAATGAGAAAAAGAATAGTGGTAACCAATGAGAAGGCACCAAAAATGGTAGCCAATCCGAAACTGACACCTACCCTACCCAAGAAGAAAGGGGAAAATGCCACATGGGCTTACATCAAATGGTCTTCTAATATAACTCTACCCTTTTCTTTCATTCTTTTGGCATAAGTAATGAACTTAGCCAACATTTTATCAACTTCTTCCATAGGAGGGCAAGGTGAATGCCTCATCTTGAGCTCAACTGTGATGACCATGTCCTTTGCTGCTTGTAGTACCTGCTCATTCTCCTTCTCATCATCCTTTGCAAATTGAACTAAGGCCTTGAGAGAGGTGAGGATGTCAAATCTTTTCTTTAAAGGGACAATCTTTCCCAAATCATCCAACCTCGATCCAAACTCTGTCTCATTGAAATCCTCCTCTGTTATTCCTTCGAAATCTAGTGCAATTCTAGCATCATTCATTGTGTTTGAAATGAAAGCCTCGATGCCTGGACTGTGTTGTGCCATTCTGTCCTGTATTTCTTCCAGCATTCCCAATCTGAACGTCAAGGCCATGAACCAAGACTCGACCATTCTTTTCTCTCCTTCATTTATCACCTTGGCCTTCACCAATGTTCCCTCTGATATTCTTGTAACTGCTTCCAACCTAGGAATGATATACTCACGAGTTGGAAGGAAATCCCTCCATCTTACTTCAAACGCTCTGAATTTGTTCCTAATGGTTATAAATGCTCTGAAAATAGCAGTGAAAGGAAGCAAGAAATCTCGCCCTTCTTGGATGGTGTCATTGATCCACTTCCTAGCCTCTTGTTCAAAATTGCCTTCACTATCTTGGAGGAGAGCTGCCCTTGGCACCTATTGGATTGGCTAACTCTTTCCATCATAAATGCCCTTCCAATACTCATTTTCTCTTCTCAATTTAGCATTTGCAGCATTTGCCCTTGCTAACCTTTCAACTACTGAAGTTACATTCTCTTGAAGCTCTTCACACTCTATCTCATCAGTCGCTGCTCCCAAGTCATGCTCTTGAAAATCATAGTCTTGAATTGAAATTTCTTCCATTGTCTTGCTGACCTTTGGTATGGCAATTTGAACTTTCCTGTGACCATCATCCCTGATTACCCTTGCTACTGTTTATGCTTGCCTCTGTCTAGCATCATCCTCTCCTTCAACATCCCTTTGAATTTCTTCAATTGTCTGGATGGGTGGCTCCGGGATAATCGGCTGGAGCATCCTCAACATCCAAGTGGGCCCAGTGAAAACTCCCACTGCTGGATTTGGCTAAACTAGCCCTACATAGTCATCATTGGGTGCCCGATCTTCGTCTTGTACTGCTTCACCCTCAATATCAACTTGCATATCTTCTTCATCACTAGAGACTGCCACATCTTCATTTACTTGATTTTCTGATAGAGGAGAATATCCACTACTGCTATCATCACTACTTGACTCTAAACCTGAGCTCACTTTAACTGCTGCACTTTGTCTACTGACTCCATGCTCTTGTCTTCTAGCCTCAAATATACTTTCTCTAGATGGTTCTTTGTTCTATTTCTTTGCCGGTGGCCTTTGATCTTCCTTACCCTTCTCAACTTCTATGTCTCTCTTCTTGCCCTTACTGGCCTGCTGTTGCTGCTGTGGTTGCTGTCGGCCACCGTCCTCACCTTGCTGACTAACTGATTCTGCTTGGACCTCCACCGGCCTCATTTTCTCATAAGTGAGGCGTACCCTTGATCTTTGCAACTGACTTAACTTCTTGTTATACCACCCCTGAGTGTGCAGTTCAACTGTCTTATTAATTGCCTCTAAGGATGGATCCTGCTGATCATTCCAATTAACTGGATCTAACTCTGTTCCTTCTACTGTGTGGTAGTCCTCTCTTAGCACATCTTCATCTTCTTCCATCTGGTTTGGGATCATAAGGTTTTTCCATTTTATGGCTCTCATCAAACTTAGTGACGGTCTTGAGAAAGCTAGCTTCCTCAAATGAAAGTCATCTTGTGCATTAGCCCAAAAATCTTCTATCGTAGGCACATGCCTGAATGTTCCTCCTTGAGCGGACTTGATTAGACCATGAGGATCGAACCCTTGTCTCGCTTTATACCAAGCTAGGTGATATTGTTCTAACTCCTTTTCAGCAGATGCAAAGGCAACATGGTTGGGACAACTGTCATTGCCTATCACAAGTGAGAGGGTAACCCCTGCTTCACCTTTCTGTTTCATCATTTTATCATATTGCTCAAGCTGTCTAACCAACTCCATCGAAACCAATCGATCGAGTGGATACCTTGGGAGTTTCTTGGGACAAGTTGTACATCCAGCCACTCTTATGTAAGTGAATCGTTCAAATTGGATGAACCAACTCCCATACTTCTTAACTTTAGCTTCGGCCTCCGGAGAAAGTCTCCGAGCAGGAGTTCCTTGCAACATCCTTACTAACTTCATGGCAAAGGCATCATAAAATATCTTGTAATCCTTGGTGTTGCGCAAATGAAGCTGTGGATAGCACTCATACACCAAGTATTGCCCAGGCCCACAACCAACTTCTCCCCTAGCCTTAAGTCCCGGTTGTCTAAATAATCTTGCTATTAAGTAAAAAAGATATGATCCCATGTAAAATTGCTTTTGAGATAACACTGTTCTAAGCCATAACTCTAGATTTTCACTAATTATTGCAGCCCAATCAAATTTCCTCTTTCCACTTTCTATGCCATCAATGAAATAGTACATCCAAGTTTCAAATTGCATACCTTGTGCTAAGCCCATGATTCTGTTGAGGAGGACGATGAGGTCGCCATATTCTGACTTGAAGTCGGACCTGGTGAGCTTTGAGGTCTTGGTGACTCCCTTCTTGCCTTCATGTAACCAATTTTGTTTCAGCTGAGCAAAGTATGTGTCTTGGTTGTCATGGTAGAATCTGGTCGCTTGATCAATAGATAGTGCCTCTGTGCTATTCTGCTTAGGTATGTTGAATGTATCCTCAATCAATGGACTGCTGACGTTTACCAAAACTTTCTCTCCATCCATCATGACTGACTTGCTCTAAATGTTAAGTCTAGATGCACACTCCATGATCAAATCTGGACAAGGCAAGGTAGGAGGGAAGGCAGCTGCATGCACAACTCTGGACTTGTAGACTTTCTTTGCAATAGGAGATTGGCTGTCTCTCAACCTATCTCTCAATTGAATCATATCAAGGGTACCAATGTTGGTGTCTCCAACGTATTTCAATTTTGAGCGGAAGTTGGAATTGGGTATCATGACTTCCTTGTCTCATATTTTAGCATTAGTTCCTTTGGGTCGCTTGCTTGCATTAGCATCAGCCATCCTAAACACTTATCACTCCCTGCCTTTTCTACAATGAATGTGAAACTACATTTATCACTCCAAACTTCGCCTAGGGGTGGAATACTACACTTATCACTCTCCGCCGATACCTTAAAATGGACTACACTTATCACTCCAATCTTCTCCCTAAAATGAAATGCAATAATGCAAACTACACTTATAACTCCCCGCCTTTGCCTTAAGATGGACTACACTTATCACTCCAAACTTCGCCTAGGGGTGGAATACTACACTTATCACTCCCCGCCGTTACCCTAAGATGGGCTACACTTATCACTCCAAATCTTCTTCTTAAAATGAAATGCAATGATGAAATGCAAGCAAGAACTTGGGGAAAAAAAATCAATCAAGACAATCGAGTAATCAACTTAATATCCAAACTTCTAGCTCTACTCTTGAAATTAGTTTTCAACACCTAGCACTAGCACCAATGAAATAAAAGCAATTGGAAAGATAGGAAAAGATAGGCCACTCACCCAAGTACAAAGCTAGGAGTCCTTTGTCAATGCAATTAGCTGAGTTTGACCTTCAAAATCTTCCAACTCTACAAACAAGAAGATCACCCCTTTCCCTCCACTCACTTTCAAAATCTGATTGCTACGAGTCCCCTATCAACAGACTTCCCTTATACAAATCTGATTACCTCCTCAAAATCTTGCTATGAAACCCTAAGCGATTAAATTCACCTTCTTAACAAATCTGGACCGAATTTTCAAATGAACAATATCTCTTCCATCAAATTCTGAGATTGAGAATAAGTCTTCAATTTTCGGATCTGGGCAAAATGCTATGGAAAAGAGCCTCAAATCTTCAAATTTGGGTACTAAAAGTGTAGAAAAGAAGCCTCCAACTGATGTAAAATAAATCTCTGCCCTCTTCAATGCTGCAAATACGTAGAATTGAGCCTCAACAAACCTTCAAAATCCCTGAGATTGCACCCAGGTATGAGCTGCCTCTAGTGAAGGCTCAGAAACTGCCCTTTCTAACTTTCAAAGCTGCTCAAATTGGCCAAGATTTAGCCCAGATCTGCTCCTCCTCAATGCAAATCTAACTCCAATTTCGGATTTAGAGAAAAAATGGTATGAAAAGACCTCAATCTTCTCCAAAATGGGCACCAAACTTGATAAAAATAATCTTCCCAATGATGCTCAAACAAAAACTATCTCCTTCCTCTTCAAAATCTGCCTTTGTATGCCTCAAAGATGCCTCAAAAACTTCTTGAAATGCTCCTCAATTTTGCAAGAATTCAGTCCAGGTCTGATACGAATCAGACTGCGCCAACAACATGCATCCAAAAGTCTTGAAAATATCCACTAACTTGCGAAAATTATGCCCAGGTCTGGACTGCTCACAAAAGTCTTTGCCAATGCTACCAAACTTGCCTATCAATGCCCTGGAGATGCTTCAACATTGCCTCAAACTGCCTTGAGGGTGAATCAAAATGCACGCCCAGGTATGATACAGCTCTTTGGTCTTGAAATATTACCAAAATTGCTCCAACAAAGCCTTGAAAAAGGAATCGCCCATCTCCCTCAATGAAGTCGCAGCCAACACTCGATGAAAACCGCCACTTGAAATGCCTTCCAAGACTCGCCAAAACTTGGAGAAAATTCACTGCTAATGCCTTGCTGGAGAAGATTCGCTGTCAATGCTGGAGAAGATTCGCTGTTTATGGCAGAGAAGAGGTTGTGATTTGAATGTGAAAATGAAATGAAGGAGCTCTCCTTTTATAGACAACGTCTCCCTTTTCCAAGCAAGGCCGACCCTATAATCAAATAAAAAAATATTAAATGTGAATGCAAAATGAGGGACGACTTGCCTTAATAATCAATTGATTTTCGATTTTGAAATGGCAAAATTAAATATCCAATGCAATTTTACAAGGGACGACAGGGCATGAAATGAATTGATTTTCGATTTTTCTTGCAACAAACACTCATTAAATGCTTGAAAAAATGTAGGCTGACCCAGCATTAAATCCAAGACATTTAATTTTGATTTTCAAAAATACAATCATTCAATGCACTATAAAATCCAACCAAAACAATTTCGAAAATGACAATAATTTTCCAATCAAAATTTACAATTGGCTAAAATAAATAATAAATTTTATTTTTTTTGAATTGCCATTCAGATTTTATTTTATTTTAAATTTGAAATCTTATTCATCCAAGCAAAGATTTTCGAATTCATCATTGGATCCATTCATATAAATTTGAAATCATCACTATGGCAAATTCAAAAAAATCAAAAAATATTAACCAATCGGAATTTGTAATCCAAAAAACCAAAGTCATGAAATTGAAATCCCAAAAGTCAATTTTGAAATTTGAAATTGCAAACCCCCAAAAATCACTTTCGAAAATCACACAATTAACAGTTAAATAAAATTGAAAATCAATTCTATTCAAATTGTCATAACGTTAAAATTCTTGAAGGTCACAATTCAAATTTTAAATGATCAAACAAATTCCAATCTCATCTTCATTTCAAATCACCACATTTCCCTTTCTTAAATCAATTCATAAAAATCATCACATCGTCAAGATCTTCAATTGAAACCAAAATCAAACCTTTTAATCCAAAATCAAACGCATTTCAAACATATTGCACTGCAATTACTGAATTTACCAGGCAATCAAAACCATGAGGACGGGGCAAGGCCAAAACTCAGCTAAATCTAAAAGGTCGAAGCTAGGGGGTCCCCATGGATGGGGCGATGTTGTAAAAAACCTCACAACAGGCCCAAAAATAAAAACTTGGTAAAACTCGGCAAAAGACTCAGCAAATACATCTTTAATAAAATGCATCCAATGAGTCAATTAATGAGTTCACAAAAGAACAAGGTTAGTCTATATGTATTTGATTGACTTAAATGCAAATTGGGTACTGTTGTGAGGTTTTCACATCATTGCCCCATTACAAATGGGGACCCCCTCTTCTTGCTTCGATAGGTCCAACAATTCGGAATTTTGCAAGCCTTCTCAAAAATGATAAAATTTGGCCAAGTGTCAAAATTTGGCAAAAATTGATAAATTTGGCCAAGTGTCAAAATTTGAGAAAAAATGGTGAAATTTGGCTAAGTCTGGAAAATGAGAAATTTAAATTTATATTTGAGCAAAAATATCAAAATTTGCCTAAGTAAATCGCCATAAAAGGAAACTAGAAGGAAAATTATTGCTAAAATTAAAATAATATTTCCCCTTTTTGTGTTGGCACATAGAGGAGTGGATTCCACCTCTTCAAGTGGCATTGACACGCAAAGAAGTGGATTCCACCTCTTCAAGTGGCAAGTTTGCCACATAAAGGAGTGGATTCCACCTTCTCAAGTGGTAAATTTGCCACAACAAGAAGTGGATTCCACCTCCCCATGTGGCAAAAGAAAGAAATCAAGTCTTATTGGATGAAGGAAGCAACTCAATTTTATGGATTTGATGAAGAAAGGAAGAAAAAATGCAAGGGGAAGATGGTGATACAATCTCAACCAATCATTAAGCCCCTCTGCCATATAACGTGGGCCTACAAATTAAACTCATGGGCCAAAAATCAAGCATCTAAGGACTAGTTCGACTAATAGGAGGGGCATATTGTGGGCTCTAAGGGGGTGTGTGGCTCTAAACTCTAGGCTAAGGCCCTAAATTAAGGAAGAATAACCCTTGAAACATGTAGGTCTGGTCCACTGGGACCAGACCTTAATTCGATCTCCCTTGGCTAGATTGGGCCATGAAATGAAGAGTACGGGCCCCTTAGGCTGGCGTATGGTCTTAATAAGGTAGCATGTGATCTAAATTGGAAGCATGAGGCCCTAAAATCAATGAAATTAGGTGGAAATTAGCCCCGAGTTGTAGCGTGTGGGCCTGGTCTAATTCGACCAGGCCCAAATTCAAATGAAAATGGGCTTAAACATAGCCCCAATAACTAGCGCGCAGCTCTAAATTGAAGCTTGTAGCCAGCCCTCTAAGCTAAACGTGTGGCCTTGGGCTTTTAAATCAGACCCAAACAAACTCAGATATGGCCCTAAACACAATAGACCAGACCCAAATTGAAATAAAGATGGGCCCTATAAGCAAACATGTGGGTCTTAAGGCCTTAGCATGAGTCCCAAATTGAAACGTGTGGCCCATTTGGGCCTAAACTCAATCCAAACCAGAGCCCAGATTATATAGGACCCACCCTAAAACTGAGATTAACCCAAACATGGGCCTAAGTCCTAATTCAAGGGCCCAATCATCTGGCGTGTGGACTGAAATTTAATAGGCCAGGCCTAAACATGAAGCGTATGGACCCATATCAGGCATTATCTAATCAAAATTCAAAATGCAAGGGCCTAAACCCAAACATATGGCCCATTTTAGCCCCTATCTCCTAGCGTGTGGGCTCAAGATTCGAAATGTAGCACCAAAAAAACATCAAACGTGTGGCCTAATTAGGCCCAACTCAATTTAAATTCAACCCCAATCAAGGCACCCAGGCCTAATTCAAATATTTTTGGTCACAAGGCCCAAATGTGTGGGCTCTAAGCTCTAGGCATGGACCCTAAATGAAGTGTGTATGCTAGAGGTGGCTCAAAGGTCAATAAAATTTGAATGCAAGGATTAAATTTAACGCAAGATGCAATCATCAACCTAGACATTTAATAATTGTTAGTCCAAATTTGAAACCAATCAGCATTGCATTGGGGAAGTGAATCCATGAACTCAACTATAAAAGTAGTGCCATTTCTACCTTGCAAAGATCTTATTTCAAATCTGATCGCAAGCATAACTGAGAAATTTCGAACCAGCTGGGGCAGATTATAGTGTTTTTTTCTAATCATTTCATTGCAGGCCTGCATAAAGAATTTGATCAAGTTCGATATACACCACTTTTTTTCAAATTTACAGGTCAAAGATTGATGATTTACCAGCATTCACCAGTAACAAAGCTCTCATTTCAGACCTTACATCAGCGAATTAAGCCCAGATTTCTAATTCTATCAACATTTATCAGCAAAAGACTGAGACTCCAAGTGATTACCAGAGCAAATACTCAAGATTTTAAGAGTTGACCAGCAAAGTTGAAGTCTGATTTCAACCATCATAGAAAAGTCATCATAAGGCTTGAAATTTTGACCTTTTGCTGCTATAAACAATGATTTTCAGAGCTACCTAACTCTGTATCAGACTTTCTTATTCACATCACAATCCCTTCTTTTATTAATATCAGATTGAAATTGGATTGGTAAAGGCGCTAGGGCATCTAGGATAGAAATTCAATCAAATTCTCAATGTTTTCATATCATTTTGTGCCCTAGTTGGCTAGGTTTAAAGTCTGATATAAAATTGCAGGAGTCCGATTTCCATACATCAGCACGTAACAACCTTAGATCCTGATTTAATTTCCATATAATCAAATCAAAGATCTAACTAAGGGTTGGTTGTTGCAGGTTTTACTATGGAGAAAGGCGGTGAGAGCTAAAAGTCTAAAGCCAAGAAGATGGAAAAGAGAGGTCCACCAGCGAAAGCAAGAAGGGTGAAATGTCAAAAGTTCAAGAAGGATCGATGCATAAGATAATGGTGAAGAATGAAGAAGGATGCATCAACAATAAGATTAAAAGGATCAACACACCCAAGAAGGCAACTTAGAAGATCAAAGCGTTGGTGGTATGCAAACCCTCCATCATCACACCAACAGAGATTTAGTATTGGAAGGAAGGCTGAATTGAAATCCTTTTGTTGGAGCAACTTAGAAGGTCAAGGCAAGAGAAAGACTCTAAGACATCCAAGGGGAAGAGCAAGAAACTCATCTAAGGAAGATAATTCATGAAGATGAAGAAATTGGAGAATATGAGCCATCACAACTGAAGGCCTAACAATGATTTTTCATCATCAAAGGGGGGTATTTATCAAGTTTATTGGGTGAGCATGCTGAGGTGGCAGCCATATCCTCAACCAATGAGAACATGCCAAGTGTCCTAATGAAATAACTTCAATGTATTGTGTCTAGATTCATTGAATCTACCAACAAAGAAAAGGATAAAGAAAAGAATATTCTCAAAGATGGCTTGACATAAATACAAGTGGCATCATCTTATTGGTCCATTAAATGGTGGCTTCTTCTACAAACTTCTACCTAACCTCTCTTTTCATTGGCCTACAAATATTGTAATTTTTTCATCGGCCCATTCGTTGGTGCATCTTATCAAGTGGTTATGCCTAATCTATTTTCTTATTGGCCCATGAAGGCAATGCAATTTTTCTATTGGCCCACATGGTGGTGCCTAATTGTAATTGGGTGGGCATTTAATATTTGTAGCTATGGTTATGGAAACCCTAATTAGGGTTTATGCGGATTAAGTTGGATCGCTGATTTCAAATCAATTTCGGTCATTCATTGTAATTGAGCCCCTATATAAAGGCTTGCTCACATCATTTGTAAGAGTTATGTCGGAGAATTGTTGCCAAAGTACTACCAAAATTGTTCTCTATTCATTGTTGTGCTTGCATGGTAGATATATATTGATCATTTTGGAGTATTGCATGGTTCTTTGCATCTCTCACTTAGATTAGGATTTCATTTCATGTTGATTAAAAGTAGTATTTAGTTGAATGGAAATGATTTTGGATGCATCTTTGGCAAACTCACTTAGACCAAACCGCTAGCTACTTGTTGATTGTAAGTTGGTCTTGCGTGGTTGAATGACGTATTCATGAACTTAACTTCGATTATTGCTTCCACATTGATATGCATCGATGGATGGTGTTAATGGAATGGTGGTAGTTTGAACATCTTACATTTACCTTAGGAGATTGCACTAGCTTGGTTGATGTCGATGGCTAACTAAGTCTAGTAGGGTCTACATTTACATCCACAGTTTCTTGCATTCTAAGAGTAGATTAGATTTCTAAACCCTTATCCTTTGAAGTTATTTGGTGAGAAGAAGTTAAAGTCAGGTTGATATCTATTGAATGAACAATGTAAGTCCCTTTGTGACAACCAACATATCACATCATAAACCTGAGTGAAAGTCCACAGTAAAGAAGGAACCTTGAGGTTGCCTCATTTGATCACACAAGTCATCTACATTGTTTAACATATGAGCATCCTTATTCAAGAGAGTTGGAGATTTGGTGTTTTCATCCTGGAATACTAAGTATTCAATTTTGTATGTTGTAGTGGAACAAAACTCACATCAACAAGTACAAAAGGGCATCCTCTTGTACAATGTTGATAGGTAGTAGCCCGATAGTCAAAAGCAAAATTAAAGAGCAAATCATTTTTGTAAAACTAAAAGTAAATACAACATCAAAAAAAATTACATCTTCCTCTTCCCAACTCTAGTAAAAACTAGGGGAGAGGTAAAACTAAATGGTCTAGTCCTAGGAGTATGTTGTGGCTCCGCCTCCTTACTCAGCATGACAGGTTGTGGCTCATCCTCTATCCAGGATGTAGATGTTGCTAACACTGGCAATGACTCATCATCATCCTCAACCTCCTTATCCTCCTCAATGTCATCCAACATGAATCCAAATCCACCCCCCTCCTCCTCCATAGCATGCCTCTCCAAATCATAGATGTCATCCTTGATAAATAATGAAAGTTGCTCCTACATTGTCCAATCACTGTAAGGATCTATATCATATTAATCAATTGGACCACCTAATATTTCCTCTACCTTCCTTGAGCACAACTGAAGATTATATTGCACAAAGACAAAGTCACGGAGGAATTTATGAGCTAACTTATTCCTCTTCTTCATGTGGATGGCCTCAAACAAGCTTCTTTTCTCCTTGGCACAAAATTGTCGCAAATGACCTTGTACAAGGTTGGTATTGATGTGAGTTTAATGCCACTACAACATGCAGAATCGAATATTTAGTATTTCAAATGAAACACCAAATCTCCAACTCTCTCTTGAATAAGGATGCTCATATGCTAAACAATGTATATGGATTGTGTGATCAAATGAGACAACCTCAAGGTTCCTTCTTATTGTGGACTTTCACTCAGTTATAATGATGTGATATTCTAGGTATCACAAAGGGGCTTATGTTGTTCATTCAACGAACATCAACTACTACAACTTCTTCTAACCAAACAAACTGCAAAGAGTTAAAGGTTGAGAAAGCTAATCTAACGCTAAGAATGTAAGACAATGTTGATGATGCAGCGAGCCTCTAACCGGTCCTTGCTTTGTTGTGTCAACTAGGCATAGGAGGGTGCTATCTTCTAAGGATACGAAAATGGTTTTCACATTGTCAATACTCATTCAAATACCCTATGAAGGCGCAATCTAAATGAACATTTCCAATAGAAGTTAAACTCTTGCAATTTAGGCCCAGACTAACCTTACATTGTTACTTACAATCAACAAGTAGCAAAAGGTATAGACACTAGCTCCACCATTAATCACCATTCAACAATATCTTTCATTCATCTACTTCTACTTCTACTCAACATGAAATAAAATTCTAATTTAAGTGAGGAAATGAAGAAACCATGCAATACTCCAAAGCAACACAAGTAATCCACCATGAAGATCAACAGTGAATTATCAATTTCTTTGATAGCATTATGGCAACAATTTCAACATGTCTCCCCTTTACAAATGATAGGAGAGAGGTTTTATAGGCACTCCAAATACAATGAACAACTGTGATTGATTTGAAACCAATGGCCCAGATTAGTCCATGACAAACCCTAATTAGGGCAACCACAAATAGCCGATAAAAATGAGGCACCACCTTGTGGACCAATGAGAAAATTCAAAAGTAGGAGAACCAATAGGAAGGCGCTTAATCATCAAACAACTCGTCCTCAAGAATATGTATACCTCTTTCTCTTGCAATTTTTATTTTAATTCCACTCCCTTATCCTTAGGAATTCTTCATTGTTCTTGGAATTCTTTCTCTTAGATGTCTAGACCTTGTGGTAGCTAAACTCTTTGCACTTGGACTTTCACTGCTTGGAATTCCTTGTCTTCTTCATCTTCAGACTTGATACTTGGGCCAATCTCCCCTCATTGCTTAGGATTCCTAGTCATCTTCATCCTCATGGGGATCCTTTCAATTAAACTTGTCCCTGAACTTGGTCCTGATATCTTGACTTCCTTGGAGCAATTAGTTTCTCCATGTTGATCATAGACTTGTAAATTCTTATGTCCTTAGACGTTTGATGATGACAATCCTTCTCATTTGTAGACTTTTCCTCCTTGCGTAATTTGATCATCCTTGTGTAGTGAAGTCTTCCTCTCCTATTTTTTGGGACGTCCTTGATACCTTTATCTGTTACCCCCTTGGCTTGGAATACTTTACCCTTGATCCCACATAGGGACAAATTGGAGTCCCTAACAACTTGTCCTTGAATTGAATCCCATTTTATTCTTATGGAAAATTGATGTGAATAGGGACAAGTTGATCTCCCTATAAGATAGTCCTTATTCATCAAGCGTTTAATCAAGTGGAAAGTTGCCTTGCATAGGGACACATGAATGTCCTTGAATTTGAACTTGAATTTGTCCATGGACTCCTTGTTTTTAAATCCGGACTTATCCACGTCCTTGCTTGATGAAGGCTTGATCTTGAACCCTCTAAGTCTCCTTCTTGAATGTATCAAGTTCCTTTTGCTTTGTTGAGGAATTATTCATATTGTAATTGCATTGTTGAATCCTTCTTTCCTCGTTCACTTTCCTGCATTATCTTGAAGTGTTGTCCTTCTTTGAACTTGATCACTTTAGGTTAGTCCTCCTTCATTGCTATCCTTGGCCTTGAGCTTGAACTTGTCTTCCATTTTCTTTTGTTCACTTCCTTGCAACTGTCCCTACCTTTGATCCAAATATGATTCCTGATACAAAGCTCGAAGTTAGCATCTTGTAATGGAGTAAATAAAGGGGCTGATTTCAGACCTTTCTAACCCTTGATTTCATCACTTAATTCAGACCCCAGGACTTACAAAAAATCACATTTGAAGGCTGCAAATGAAACTTAGAACCGAACTATTACGGACTATGTCTGAGGACAACGCAATAATAACAAATTGATCCTTAATTGCCCCAACTTACAAAAAGATAACAAAACTTTGAAGCCATGAAGTTTAAAAATTTCTGAGGACTTAGTCTACAGACTAAGTCTGCAGCTAGGTAGAATCAGACTTCGAAATCATGAAAACCATGCCTTAGATAACCAGATTTTGACCTCAAAATGGAAATGTCAGACTTAATCATCAAAGCATCAATTCTGATTTTTCTGAGAACTGCCCTATAACGAGTCTGAAAATGTCCTAAAACCATAACAAATGCAATTCAATCGATGAATATGAGTTCCAATAAGAGTATGAAGACATCCTATGAGTCAAACATGTGAAACAAACCCCTTTGCCATAATATGAAATTCTGATTTTCTGAAGACTAACTCTGAAACATACCTCTATCTGATGATTTTGCCCCTCAAAGCTCAGTGATTTTGTGCGAGAACAACTCCCTGACAGACAACAATGATCTCTGATTTGATTGGAGAAGTTGGGAAATTTTTATGATTTTTTGAAGAAAGTCTAACCTCTTAGGGAAATTTCAGACTTAAGTCTGAAAACTACTGCATCCCAGCCCACTAATTGCTTGAACGTGGTCTTGGAACCTCGAATTCTGCCTTCCAAACAGGCTGCGACCAACATTAGGGTGATCTGATGGATATAGAAATTTAAATAAATTTTGCAAAAATCAGACTGCAGAGGATAAGTTTTAGATTTTGGTCTGAATACACCTGCATTCTCTATCCACCTACCCCTTGAATGGTTGCTATGGACTTGGAGAAAAATCTGATTTTCTCTTTACAACTTGCTTGCAACCTGATTTTCTTGACCAAGCTTGATGTCTTCCTTCTTGCTGGGTTCGAATTTCAGTCCTTCCTCTTGGACAATTGGTTTATCAACTCCTTGCTTCTTTCCTTGACTACACCTTTGAATTTGAAGTCAGTCCACCACTTACTTTGCATTTATTTATTGCTGTTGGAGGCTCTTTTAAAGGAGTTTTGGGTTGAACTCTCACCCACGCAGCCAATGTGGGATTAAAAAATATCACCTTGAAACTTGTGTATGAGATATTTTAATTAATGTCCCTTTTTATTTCATTAAATTTCATTTCATGTTATCAACGGAAAATCAAACTTTATGGGGATAGTTTTTTGTTTGTTTTATTTCCCAAGTTAATCCCATATCATCCCGAAAAGGGGAAATTCGATCCTCATAAGGACAATTGAGATCCTTGAAATTTGCATTGTTCCTTAATTCATCTCCAATAAGGGAAAATTTGATCATCATGTCGACTCCATCTTACTTCTTTACCTTGTCACAAAGGGGAAAATCGATCCCAATAGGGACAAACATCAACCCCAACGCTTAGCATTTTCATTCAACCAAAATGGCCTCCAAGGGAAAAACGACCCTCACAAGGACTAAGGGGAAATTTCATATGCATGAGGACAAGTGGAGATTTTTCATCCACAAGGACTTTCTTGACTTCAAACCCAAAAAATTTATAAGTATAGAGTCCAGTGGAAAATCTATATGCATAGGGACTCTTATACTTTGTCCTTGCTCTTCATGTCCGGGAGGGAAAAAATGACCCTCATAGGGACAAATTGGTCCAGCACTTAGTTTTTTTATTGCAAATTTCCTCTCATGAGTGGAGAAACAACCCCTTTAGTTTTTTTATTGCAAATTTCCTCTCATGAGTGGAGAAACAACCCCTATAGGGACTTTCATGATTTTTCAAGTGGAAATTTTATTTCCAGTGGGATTTTGACCATTTTTGGAGAGGAAATTCTATTTCCATTGGGACAAAGTGCAATTTTATAAGAAAAAAATGATTTTCATTAGGTTTTTTCATATTTTAAGTATGGAAAATCAATTTTTATTAGAATTTTAAAACCCTTATGCACAAAATATGTCCATATAATGTATTTTGGACTATTTGACTAGCCAAATATTAATTAATTTAGGAATTCTAACTCAAACCACTACAACTTGCCCTAGTGAAACCTTAATCTTGACACTCCAATCTACACTTGCAACTTGACAACTTGACAACTTGATCACTTAACCACTCCTCAACTTCTGAGCTCTGAATTGTCACCTCAATTGCCAAAATCTAACAACTACGAGCGAAAAGAGGGGGTCCCCATTTGCAATGGGGCAATGGTGTGAAAAGGTCACAACAGTTGGGAGGGTCTTTTTTTCCTAGAGGAGCAAAAGAGATCAATAAAAATGAAATTAGAATGAGCTCATTTTGCATCCCAAGCATTATATTCTTCTGCCACTGAGTTTTTGTGAGTTTTTTGCAAAAACTCACCAAAAACCTATGAGTTTTTCACAAAAATTTGGGTGATTTTTTTGGTGAGTTAATGGCAAATTCACTCGCCACCAAGAAAAACTTGCGATATTTTCATAACTCATCGTGTTTTCCACAAGTAGTACAGCTATGCTCGTTACAACTCTTCCAAAGTAGAGAGAGAGAGATGAGATAGAGTGCAAACATACAACAAGAGTCACACTCAAGGATCATAAACAATACCACATTCAGCACAGAATAGACAACATGACATGTAAAAAATTTGGTATGACTAAACAAAATTTACAATTATCCCCTTCTAGTTTTTTCTCAAGAAAGAAACAACTATGGCTGGTTTAGTTATAACTTATACTGGTTTAGTTATAACTTATACTCACTCTATAACCCTAACTCAAGATTTAATTAAGTGTTTTCAAAACAAATGGTCTACTATTGCCCTCGCTCTAAACTCAGCCCAAAATTTCATCTAAGCAACAAACAAGGCACTAGTTTAACTTCACTTCTTTTTTAACCCAGCCCACTAAATAAAATGGCACTAATGTGGATATAATCACTTGGAATCATTCTCACACTCCCTTCCCTAGTGCCATAAAATGGCACTAACGTGCATATAATCACTTGTAATCATTCTCACCCTCCCTTCCCTAGTGCCATAAGCTATGTTACCTGTCCACTTGCAACATAAGTTGAGTCCCAGTCCAATCAGACAAGAGTTCAAGGTCCAAGTCCAATCCCCTGTGGATTCAAGCAAGGACCCACCAACAGCTTGTGGGTTTGGCTTAGATGAACTCAGGCAGAATTTCACCTTCAAATGCATCCAGTCAGCAAATTAGGCATTCTTTTAAAAAATTGAATTTTATTTTACTCCAAAAAGTGACATTCTGCCCCCTAACCCTAAAATATGACATACAAAACATCCAAAAGACAAGAAAACTCATTTTTCATATTGTGAATGAAATACAAAAATATTTCTTCCATTTCTGAACTTATTTTCTTGCTTGCCATTACACAAAATGAAGATTGATTGTTGAACACTCCAAGCTGGTTGTTGTACTATTCCTACGCATTTGCAACTGTTCATTTGTTGTCAATAAGATTGCAAAGGAAAATTTCTTCAAAAGAGATGTTTTTTTAAGTTTTTGGTTTTCTTTGTATATCTTTTTTTACAAATGAACTCTCCTGTTTTGTTTTGAAGTTTTTGGTTATTTTTCATTCTTCTGGTATCTATAATACATGCTTAATTTTTTAAAATGAATTAACTATTAAGTTGTATTTTTGTTTTCAAACTTCATTTGTTTAAATTCTTTGATGTGTTGTTTATTGAACTTTTTAAGTATTACAATAGCAACTGATTTTTAGCTCTGTGAACCAACCCTTTTCAAAACAGACCCAAACTCTCCCTTTTGGAGTTATGTTATAATGCTACAATAGCTTCTAGGTAATGGAGGTAATGTTTGCATTTGTGGTCATTGTAAAGTCAGATATTCGTGCTCATAGCCAAAAGCCATTTGCACAAGATCCTTCAACAAGGCATTAAATTTTGTTCAGGTGGACATGGTAACAACAAACCTGAAGCACAAGTCTTGGCATATTAAAGAGCAAGAAAAAATGGACCATGCAGCAAGTTGTGTTCGTGTTCCCAACTGATTGCTTGATTATCACTATAAAATAGCTACCTTCAATTATTAGGACTCTCAGATCAGTGGTCTATTAGAGCCTAAAAGTGTAGTAGAGAGCAAGTCATTGCCTCCTGTTTGTTGGCCACTGATCTGAGAGTCCTAATAATTGAAGGTAGCTACTTTATAGTAATAATCAGGCAATCAGTCGGGAACACCAAAAGAACCTGCTGTGTGGTGTGTGTATAGATATATGGATATTGAAGTAGGGAATACTCTCCTCATACATACATACATCCATACATGCATACATACATACATACCTATATATATATAGATATATATTGAGCAGAGTGTTCTCACTGTTATATTAAGGTCTAAATGGATCATACCACAGCACTTTGAGAACATAAGATAATTGAAATACATAAAACAGAAAGTAAATAGTTTGTTATTCTGATTTGAAATCTAGGTTTTGAACCAGACAACTATTCTCAAATCAGTGCCTATCTAGGACAACACGGTCAAACCCTACATGCAAGTGCCTTCTCCATGACAACAAAATTTCATACTCAAAGTGGTGCAGGGCACCCAATGTAATCAAGGGGTTAGTAAATAGGAATAAAGGATTTGATCCAGTGGGATCATCCATGATGTAATCTCTGACTCATTTGTATGGCTAATAGGCTCTAAGGTGTTTTATAAACCTAGAGTCTCATTAGGCCAAGGGGTATTTTAAGGGTTGTAATAAGGTCTTTAGGTGATTTGGAGATAGGTCTAGGCATAAAGAGAGTCTTTGGAAAGGCTTACAAAACCTTCAAACTCTTTTTAAGAGTCTTAAGACATGAATTAGCAAAGTGATTAAAAAGATGTAAAGCAACATTTAAAAGTTGCTCCAAAAGTTGTAATTCGGTCACCAATGGCCACAACCGTTTGGAAAACAGTTGTAGCCGTTGGGAAGGATCTATTTGGGTCCCTTTTGATTGTACATGATCAGAAGTTGATTGATGTACGAAGTTTGGTGGAATTCTGAATGAAGAAACCCTAGTTTTGTGTAAAACTATCTGATGTCCGTACTGTACGATCTAATTGGTGATTGGAATTGATGCACATTTGAGGGATTTGTGTAGTGTTGTGTGTTGTGGTCCAAAAGCAATTGGTTTGAACCAATTTGGTGGAGATTGGTGAGAGTTGTGTTCAGATTTGTGGAAACAGTCCAGGAAACCCTCGTTTATAGGGACCAGTCAAAGATGGAGCCCTAACTTGCACTCCCACCGTGGACAATCCATGAATCCTGGTGGAATGCAAGTTAGGGGGATGTACTTTAAGAATCTTGAAGGGCAGGATCAGGGTGTACGGGTTGGTGATTTTTCCACCAAGCCCTAGGCTAAACAAGCCCATGTGTTTAGTCTAGAACTGTGAAGAAGTGAGAGACAATCATACCAAAGGAGTGGTAAGAATCAAATAAATGATGGAAATAGTGTAATTGGAGATAGTAGATCATATCCAAGTGGTTGTGGTGATTCTGTGAACCCATTTCTTAGGACCTCCTTTGGAAACTAGTCCTAATTAGGCCTATTAGGTCTGTGTCCTTTGTTGAGTGTTTGGGGGTGTAGGAACAAAGTCAGAATCTGACCTTTTGGAGTTTGACCAAGAACCATAAAGGGTATTCAAGAATATAATTTGTTTGGGAAGACCTTTGGAATAGTCCAAATTTGTTGGAAGAAACCGAGTCCTTGGGGCTACTAGCCAAATATGACAGTTTGGTGTAGTGTGAAGTAAATTGTGAAAAGAAGCATTCAGACTTGGTCAGTGGATCAATCTAAGGTATCTTAAGGAGGAGTCAATCTTATCACTCCCTTGGAATACAAATCTTATGACTGTATGGATGATAGTTGAATTGAGGACATGCAACAAAGCCACTTGGTGAAAGGCACCACCGCGCAGAGACACTACACCACCGAACAATAACCGAGCTCGTCAGTGAACAAACAGGAACACTATACCGAAAACTCCAAAGCAGTTACCGAGCACATCTAACAAGCCACCGAGATACAGGATTGCCATGAACCCAAGATGTTGACTTAAGAGGCAAGTCAAAGGTTGGATAAGTAGTGGAATTGGGACTCCCATTCTTCTAGTTGGCTACTCTACACGGAGGACTGATACTAATTATATTACTATGTTACAACAATATGTACAAGCAAGGGTATTACTTGTAACTCTTCTTAATGATCCCTCAACATGACACACATTCCCCCATATCTTAAAGCATTTTTAATCCATTAGTTGAATAGAAGCTATGTATCAGATATACCATATAGCAATTGTCTAGTAATAAGTGCAGAAACTCTTAGTATCTTCACTCACAAGGAAAATGTTCACATTCAAGGAGCCAGTTGCAAATAACACACACAAGTGTTTTTGTTAAGCTTAATCTGAATATCAAATTGCCACATAAAATGGAAATAACTCACAACAAATATAACCTGCAACTCTGAACTGCACTTCTCCTTATTGAATAGTCTTCATGATTGCAAAACTTTACACTAGATCCGTCTCATTTAGCATATGACTTGGATATTCAACATAGTTTAGATCCCTTACAACATCAAAAAGTTCCCTACTTATAGAAAAAGTTCAAAATATGTCAACCTAAAGCCTCAAAAAGCAATTTTACTATATTTTGACTTTCACAATACAAAACAAATTTGGGAACTTGTGCCCATTACAATATATGATTTGATCATTTAAATTTTGCTATTTGATCACATGATTGCTGATGAATATTTCCAATTGCACGACTTGATTCATTTGCATAGGCCAAAAATGTTGCACCACTTGAAAGTTGCAAAACCCAGGTCATCATTGCAAGACTTGATTCAACTGAAATCTGATGACTAATTGAAATGGAAATCAACCACTTCCATATCTATCCTCCCAAGCTCCATAAACTCTATCACTTGGCCAATGACATTCCAAAATCTTGACAGCTTTTTCACTCTGACTTGTGTATCGCTATAACTCTGCATGGATTTTTGTATCATTCAAAATATCAGCATGAAATATTATGTAGGCTTATTTTATTTTTTGCCTTCCTTTCTTGCCTTTTAACACGTTTTTGGCCTAAGTTATCTGGCAGGAGACGTCAATATTTGGTCAGGAGACTTTGGAGACTGCGGGAACAGATTCCAAAAGAACCTTGTGCATAGAATTGAGGGCAATCCTAGATGCCCAATACCAATCTCCAGCATCTCCAAGTACCCTCATCTCCTAGTAACTATGATTTTTACTTAACAAAATGGTCATAATCATTTATCTATACAAAAAAAGGGCAAAAAATAAATCAAATTTCCAGCTACACAAGTATCCGGCCAATGAACCAAGAACTGGGTGTTTGCAATGTTATTTGTTGCCATTGATGCAATCGGATCATGGCAAAATCAATGGCTGAAATTCAAAGGGTGGCCAATCAGGTTTCGCCACTAGTAGATGCCATTTCCACCTTGCCTCCATTTGTCACAATACCACAGCAGCACAAGCTCAACTGGGACCCACATTATCACTTATGTGCTCATGTGCTATGCCTTAGCCTTCCCTTACTTGGATGAGGCCCAACTACTACATCTCATCTCAGCATAATAACGTGAAGGATATTTGCTAGAATCTTTCCGACAATTTGCGCTTGCACTCCAATCATCTACAAGCACTTTTGTCTTCCCTGACCATTGACATCAAGCCCCACCATGGATGCATCAACAATTATTGCATCAATGTGGCTTTGACAAATCTAGAGCTTGTGATGTAGCATCAACCATTCATCTTAACTTAGACACTTGGACTTAGGACATATTAACTGCACGTCGGTTACTAGGCCGAAGGGGCCAATTTATGACTTAAAAGATGAGTAACAAGCTAACGCAAGTCAACATTGAATTATAATGCATACTTGGGACCAAAGCCAAGGGTTTAAGGCTTTAGTTTAAATTTTTTAATTATGATTTTCAAAAGGATTGTTGAGACCCATTTTGCCTCCAATACAATTGTGTTGAGATGACTTGTGAAGTTCCATAGGCACTTTCTAGCATGGCCATTAGCCCAAATTGATCCATTTAGAGGCAATCTAGCATTACAAGGGCAGCAAAAATTAAGAAAATTGTCCTAGATGACATTTGGAGGGAATGTGTTGACTCTTGAGTATCTCCTCAGTTTCACTAAGCCCATATTGAGCATGATCCATTATACAAACATGGATAAGTCTTGTTTAGGTAAGGTATATGATGGCATTGACGCAATGCTTAAGAAGATGAATTTCATCATAAATGCAAATGGGCAAAGATCTTGAAGAAAAAACTCTTCAAAGTACTACACAAAATCATTGAAGAGAGAAGGAACAAATGACCACTCCACTGCATCTTCTTGCCTTTGCATTGAGTTGCAAATATTATAATTCTTGACTCCTTTCTATGACATCAAGAGTTGCCCACTATAGAGATGTTGAAGTCGCTCAAGGGTACATGGTAGCACTTCACAAACTCTTCATTGATCATGATATACGGGATACTGTGAAAGCTAAGTTCATGGGTTTCACATGCTCTAACAATTGTGGTCTTAATGCTCTTGATAAGATGCTCATAGTTGGTGGTACTTCCATGGGCAATCATACACACACCTAGAACCTCTTGTGATCAAATTTTATCACAAAGTTTTATAAAAATAATCTTTTAAGTTTTATTTATATATTTTTTAATAGTTCAAATTTTTAAATTTTTAAATTGTTAAGCCTAATTTTGTCTTAATAAGTTGCTAGTTCATCTGCATCGAAGAGGAATTGAAGCACATACTCCATCCACTCAATAAAACGCAAAAGACTACACTCAAAAAAGGCAACGAACTTGGTGTTTGTGCATTTAAACTTGTGGCTCCTTACGCACAAACAATGTGGCTACAAAGAAGGGGACACAAGAAAGTAGGATATTGAGCCAAAGCATCTTGACTTGGATGCTTCCACTACCAACTTTGTTGCACATGATGTTAACAATGACTGTAAGCCAACTAGTCAGCATGAGAGTGCTAGTACAAATGCTAGTGGTAGTGCTAGTGGCACCATTTGTGGTTCTTCTAATTTACCAATACATACATCATCTAATATGGATGGTGATGATGATATTTTTGATGAGCCATATGATATTTGATCAATGATGGTTGATTGTTGACACTTGACATATTATTTTTTGACTTTAATATATCACAATATTAAAGTTTGACTAATATTTGACTATTAATATGGGGGTGTACTTTGAAATTACTCACTACTGCAAATGTGTCTATATTTCTAATTTTTATATTTTTTGTATGCATGAACCCCAAATAAACCCAACCCCAACAAAATGTTTGACCGCAAACCGAACCTTGAACCCAAACCCAAACCCAAACTAGTAACTTGGGCCATAAGCTCTATCTAGTTGTACCCTTACCTTGTAGATTCAAAGTATAACAAGGAGCACTGTGCTCAACTCTTGGTTTGGTTTTACAAACTCAATAGAGGACTCAAACATTCATATCATATGCTTACATGCAAACTAATGTACATTAACTCAACATTCATTCCCTCTACCTTTCTCTGAACAAGATTTCACATATAAGAAAAACACAACAAAGGAATAGACAACAAAAAGCCACTCTTAACAATAAACATATGCATATAGCAAGGAAGTGTTTTGACTCAAAAATATACCTCAAAACTAAATGCACAATCGAAGGTGTGTCTCTCTTCCATTCTTCACCAATTTGTTTCTCTCTCACTCGATCACACTTACCTTCCTTTCTTCTTTCCAAATTTTGCTGCTTATTACCAGAAATCAACTTAGAGACAATGGAGCACAGGACGAACCCTCCCTCTTTTCCATTTTAATATTTTTTGTGTGGACGAACCCAAAACAAACCCAACCCCAAAAAATGTTTGACCGCAAACCAAACCTTGAACCTGAACCCAAAGCCAAATTGGTAACTTGGGCCATAAGCTCTATCTAGTTTTACCTTTAACTTGTAGATCCAAAGTGTAACAAGGAGCGTTGTGCTCAACTCTTGGTTTCGTTTTACCCTTTCACAAACTTAGTAGAGGACTCAAACATTCATACCATATCCTTACATGCAAACCAATGTACATTAGCTCAATATTCATTTCCTCTCCCTTTCTCTTAACAAGCTTTCACACACAGGAAAAACACAATAAAGGAGTAGACAACAAAAAGCTACTCTTAACAATAAATATATGCATATAGCAAGGAAGCAAGGCTTTGACTCAAAAATATACCTCAAAACTAAATGATCAATTGAAGGTGTGTCCTCTTCCATTCTTCACCAGTTTGTTTCTGTCTCTGCTCAGTCACGCTTTCCTTCCTTTCTTCTTTCCAACTTTTGCTGCTTATTACCAGAAATCAACTTCGAGCCAATGGAGCCTAGAACTTGGTTCAAGGATTCAATGAAATTATGGTTGCAAGTTTAGTATGTTTCTCCACTAAAAGGAATCAATACAAGACCAATAATAGGGTCAGTTGTCAAGTGATTGAATCCATCTTCATGGAAATCGCTTCCCTTAGCCGTTAATTTTGACAAAAACAAATGTTAGGGAATGGCTTTTGCCAGTCCTTCTCAAAATAATCCAAAGCTTTCTCTTCTTCCAAGTGACCAGATGTAGAGCAGTTTGATGAGATCACATCCGTACCACATTCAGATTCTTTGAATCCTTCATTCAAGATTATTTAGAATTTGATGCATAAGGGTCAGTTCACTAAAAACCTAAGTGCATAAAAGATAATTTCCCAAGAAGGGAATATGAAAATATAGAAAAATTACAAAGTGGAATATGGATGCAACATGCAACTTTACGTAGTATAGAAGTTTAGTTCAGAAAGACTTGACAACACATGCCACAATAAAATAGCCAAAAATATCCACCAATTTGGCCACCTATTATTAAATTTTCTCCACAAACAAAGCAGTAAGGTGATGCATGATGATTACATTCTTAACCAGGAACAAGCTGTAATTGCATCATGAATCTCAAAATCTCAATCATACCAAGGATGCATATGTAATTTTTTAATAAACTTTGGCATAGCTGGCAATGATGCTTTTATGCATTACTCAATATGAAACAAATTTATTTTTGTCTTGCAAATATCTTTCACCAAAAAATATAAATGTGCATGCGTGTGTACTGTTAAATTTCATGATGAGTTTCTTACAATATTTTAAGAACTCCTAAATTTTTATTTTACTGATTGGCAATTTCAAATTTAAATCCATGTTCAAACCAGGTGAAGAGATCTTAGAAGATAGGCACTGAAAAAATAGAGTGAGCAAAAAAAAAAACCTTCAAAGTAACTTGCAAAACAGGAACAGTGGAAGGACATTGTGCACATGCGCAAAGATAGATAACCACACAATTTAATGGCAGAAAAAAGACATAATATAAAATAATATAATATATTTCCATCTAGATTTGATCTAACTGGTAGCAAGCAGCGGCTATCACCAATGGCCATAAGTTTAATGTCTACCAGTATAGTTGGCAAAGATAATATACAGCAAGCAAGTTTACCTGGAAAAGGGGGTTGAAAGCACCAGATAGCCGTGAACATTTGTATCGTATCAATTTCTAATCTCTATTCCCATAGAGAAATCAAATGTAAGATACAAAACATTCAAATCACACATTAAACTAATTCCTAAATTTGAAATTTGGAAAGTAGAATGAATCTCCTTAACAGTATTGGACTCCTATAAGATTTTAATTCTTCACGATACATGTGTGACGCATGCAAATGCTACTCGTTTCTATACATCAAAGTCAGAAACCGATTATATGAAGCTCTTCTAGCTTTAATTTTTCTCACAAAAGTTGCCTCACTTGCATTTTTAACAATTACCATGCAAAAGATACCATTATATTGTTCATGGTCGGTGTGGACTCGAGAAACCATAAAGCTATTTACTTGTAAGTTTGTAACAATGCATGCAAGTTCCAGCATATGTGAATCAAGACTTCCTTCGATCAAAGTAACATATTGATTTATTCATCCACAAAAATGGCAAAAGCCACTTGTTGCAGGCTTCAGCCGTAAACTTATAAGGTGCCTTACATGGACAATGAGCAAATATGGATAAAACAAAAGTCTTTGTTAGCAGGATTGAAGAACACAAAACAATAACATCATTATTTTCTGCTCTTCTTCCGTTTTCAACTTCACAACATTTGTAATCAGAAGTGAAGTACTGAAGAGTGGAAAGAATAGAAGAGACAACCTCTACAGTAAGAAGGCCTGCATCTAGTGACAGAGTCTCGATGAGTTCAACATAACAAAATAAAAACAAGCCACATAGGCTTTGCGTTTAAATGGACTGGCTCATGGGCAAATGTTTGAATGCTCCAACTACTAATTAAGTCTAGGAATTAATAAAAATTACCTGTGTGCTTGAGAAGGATAAAGAAAAGTTCTAAAGCATGACTAATAAACTTCCATATGCCACTGCTTATTCTTCTTAAGCTGTGAAAATCTCTGATCCCAATCCTCCCCTCTCTCCTCTGCAACCCTTTTCAAGGTGTCTTGAATTCCAGGCATCATACCCTTTAGTCCACAGAAATAAATATGAGCACCCTTGTCAAGAAGCTGGAAAATTTCATCACTGTACTCTTCAATCTTATCTTGCACATACATCTTGCCACCTTTCTTGTTCTTATGTTCCCTACTCAATGCAGTATCATATCTGAAGTTGTCAGGGTACTGCTTCAAGTACTCTGTAAACTCGTCATGGTAAAGAAGACTATCGGTATTGGCAACCCCTAAGAAAAGCCATGAAAGACCTCTAAATTTGAAGGAAGAAACGTCTTCCATAAACATTCTCCGTAGGTATCCCCTATATGGAGCTATTCCAGTACCAGTGGCTATCATTATATGTGTCGCACTGGGATCATCTTCAGGTAGCAGCATCACTTTACCGGATGGACCTATAGACAAGTATAAGATTGTGAATTTCAGCTGGTTTTGCTGTTGCTTTGATCTGATACAAGAGAAAATTGAATCTGGAATTCATTAGGATCTCTACCTGTAATCTGGACCTTGTCTCCCGGTTTGCTATCACAGAGATAATTGCTGCAAACGCCATTCTTTGAGGGATCCTCCTTCCCAGTCTCAGGGTCATAGTAAACAGCTCTTCTAACGCACAAGCTTGCTGTTTTCCCATCAAAAGAATCTCCATATCTTGTGGAAGCAATGGAATAAAGGCGAACAGCATGAGGGGCGCCAGGTTTTTTAGGGTTCTCGCCCTATACAAAGCAATCTTATTATTAACAAAAAAAAAATCAAAATGTCTGTGCATATCAAAAGAAAACAGGAAAATAATTGAGAAATGCAGAAATCGCATCTTACAGGAGGTATGACACCATAGCTCTGGCCTTCCCAATACGGCACATTTCCTTCATGATCAATTACAATATGACAAGTCTCTCCGGGGGCTTTTGGACCAACAAGCCTCTCCACGGAGACAATAGTTGCCGTATATGGCTCTTTGGGTCTGTATAAATTCAGAGGAGGCCCCTTTGCATCATCTAGTGTCACGGGGGCAACCGAAACCTTAGACTTTGCACTTGCCTGTTGCACTGACATGCATACTTTCAACTTGCTCTTGAGACATAGTTTCTTGGAGGAGCGGGTTGTCCGTACTGAGGGACTAAATTGCAGAGTTGAATTCTAAAGAAAACAAAGAACAGAACGACATATAAAACGAAAATCATCAGACTAAGAGATTTGAATGTGAGTACTCAAATATCATAAATTGTACGCCAAACGAAGCACGCCTGTTAATCTACTCGCCTGAAATTTGCAGCTACTAAAAGGCTTGTCATTGGAAGAAGAGAACAGATGAGGTTTACAGAAGGTATCCTGCGTGCCATTTCAAAAACAAAATGAGGATCGGGTTTAAAAAAACAAGAGTAGCATTTTGATACTTTCTAAACTACCCAACTTCCAAATCGCAACTTGAAAACAAATTCTCAGCGAAAACCAGAATCAAATTGATAAAACTGACCTTAATCACAAGAGAATGAGCCATTCCTCTCAGAAATCAAATCGATGTCCTGATTCGGCAAATAATTTCGGTTCTAAAGGCAAACTCGCTGGAGGATCACCTTCTGAGTGGATTATAAATAACTAATTAGAGCCTAAAAATAATCTTTCAGATGCTCAGGCAGCCATATTGAGGGAATCTTCCCTTTCAGTCAATGAAAAGCCACAGCTGCCCCCCAACATAGACTGTATTATTTTAATGAAAAATTTAGCAAAATAGAGGGTAATTGCCTGCATATTTTCTCTCGAAAGGCACATTCATGTGTTATAGAGTTAGGTGGGGGGAAGAAGACAAGTGAAAAGAATCCTCCAATGGATATTGAAGATTTAACTGTCTTAACACGAAACATGACAATAGAGGGAATCGTTGAATAACAACAAAGATTCTTTTAAGCATAATAGTAAAGATGGTCTGTGGGAATTTTTTCACCTTTGTTAGGTAGATTTTGATTTACTTTTTGAAATGTTAATCTTATGCTATACAATTTGATGATGCATTTTTTCATTCTTTCAATTATCTTTTTATTATTAGATTACATGTGTATTTGATTGAGTATCATTGTATGCTTTAATTTCAAAATATAATATTTTCATGTATTTCTATTATTAGACTTTTCAAAAGATACACTACATGTCAAAAGACACTTGATGTAATGACATAGCTATGTTGTATGCACTTGGATGGTGCTACTTGACAATGTACATTTTTTGAGTCCTATCTTTTTTGGTTCAAGGATCTATTTTCTTTAAATCCATTTGGAAAGTCAGGAACCATGTTAGACCCTACATCACGAACAAGAACTTTCATGATAACAAACAGCTCTATGGTGAAAGATCCATTTGGTGGAATTTGCATTTAACTGGAAAGCATCTTGCCCTCTCCCAAGGATGCTTTGCCAAACACTGGTCTACCATTGGGATCACTCAATTTGCTGATATTTTTTAAAATGACAGGCTCATTATGTGGGATGAGCTGAAACACAAGTTTAATATTCCCCCGTCTCAAAAGAAGACCTGCAATATGATCGTTAAAGCCTACAAAGACATTCCTTCTATCTACCATGTTGACTCCAACAGATTTTTGAACATTAAATGGCCGGATGGAACCATTATAACCAGGCTTAAATCCAAAAATATTTACAGTGTTATTGATTATAATGATTCCATCATCAACCATGTCAATAAAGTTTGATACACTAATCTTGATGTCTCCTCTTGGAAGAATTACTTTGATAAGCTATGTAAAAGCATGATTGATCCTAAGATTAAATGTTTTAAATGGCTATTAATTCTGGATAGACTCCCCATTAGAAAGGACTTTTCTGATATGCATTATTGTACTATTTGTAGAACCCCAAAAACTTGGAGGCATATTTTCTTTGATTGCAGCTTTGCTAAATAGATTTGGCTCATGTTTGGTATTTCTTTTCCTACCAAGTTTAATATTTTTGAAATTATTACTAGTCATATTGATGGGATTAAGAAGGATACTAATCTTTTCTGGAACATTCTTTCTTCTAACATTCTATGGCAGATTTGGAAATCCAGGAACGAGGAAAGGTTTCAGAACATTCCTAGGGTTCTTATTGATTCTTTTCGAAGTTTCACACATTTTAAAATTTTCTTGCAGGTTCATATTACTATGAAAGTTGATAAAGACAAATTTAAAAGACTTCTCAAAATTGGTTACGCCACCTTTTTCGCCACTAAACACAAGGATGGACACTTATGGAGGAGGCATATGGACAACTTCCAACTTTTTGAGAAAACTATCAAGCAACTGAATAAGGAAGTGAGGAGGACTAATAAAAACACCATTGGCAACATGATCCTCTTGCTCAATAAAATTCATAAACAAAAGAATATTGTTTGGATGGAAGGCAATATGGGTTGGACAGCGTGGGTGGATGCTCATGAGGACCTGCTTCATTAGTCCTTCTTTCCTATTTTTCTAGTGTTTATGTTCTATTACTATACTCTTTGATACTCTTGTGGTGAGGCTTCGCCTCTTGTATTTTTGAACTCTTCGGTGAAACTTTGTATTTTGATCTCCTTATATATAATACAAAAAAACTATATATAATAATTATATAAAATTATAATTATTTACAAAACTGAAGGCAAGTACTAGCCACTACGTAGGACTTGTTAATAAATGAATTGTAAACATTGACATTCTAATTAATTTTTATAAATTAAATGTGAAAACATGAATAAAATAAAGGTGCTCAGTTCTTTGATTAATTAATATCCAAGGATTTTTTTTGGATAAAATGTCAAAGACCTAAACTTTATATTAATGTTATATAGGAAGATTACATTATTAGAGTTTCCCCATGGGTATCAAACTACAATTCCATTGCTACCACACCTCAAAAACCATAATATATGACTAGCTCAAAATACATCCTCACAAAAATATGAAATACTAGTCTCAATTGTATACACTAACAACATCATGACATTTCTCCCACTTATACAACCAGGGAAAAAAAACACTAGCTGCTAGACCAAACATAAATACCCTATATTTACCATAGACTATATATATATGTCATATTTACATATAACAAAACTAGAGACCTATTATTGGTCCTCATTACTCCCAACACACTTAGAGGATTCAACTTCTTCCTTGAGTACAATTTCTTTGCCCTTCTCCTTCAGTGTCGAAGATGACTCGTTCCTCCCCCTTGCATTTGTGATCATCAGGACACTATGGAGGTCTAGATGAAGATGCCCCAAAATTGCCTCTCAGTAGCAGTGACACCACTTCAAAAACTTGGATTGCATGTGACATTACTGGCATTGGGATTATCTCAACTAATGCCACTAATTCCCTCCTAAAGAATTTATCATCCTGATTTACAAGAGCCATCTTCATGATGTCATAAAGGTGGACATATTCCAACCTTTTTTTTAGAGGTGACTCATAGGAAACAGCCTGGCTACCCAAGCATTTGAGCCTAGCAAACTATATCTACCAATTGCTACATCTAGACCATCCAACTGACGTGAATTTCACTTTTGCATAATATCATTTGGTATTCTTGCACCAAATCATAACAATTGGAGAGAAAAATAGAAGCAACCTAGGAGTAATAGATAGGTTGTGGTTTTCTTGGAATGAGAACGTCCTCCCCCACCATTGATTTGATTGTATTCTCCACATCCCACGATTCTCATTTAAAAACCTTGCATAAGTGCCTACTCAAAAAGGGCCCAAATATAGGGATTTCCCATTAACGGATGGGAATAAGAATCCTCAAGTTAAATGGTCTATATTCCATTGGTTCAAGATAACTACAAAGCCACTACCCTTTTACAGAACAAACTTACTATACTAAAGAGCAGAAAACAAAATGTTTGACTGAATGAAAACTAGCCTCCAAACAAGGGTATTTATCAATGAGAAGATTTGTGGCAATAATAATGGTCAATTACTTTGAGCCTATGTGTTAAACCTTTGTGCCACTCTCATTCATAAATGTGATTAAACACCTCATTTCAAGTAAAATCCAATTCCCAATTTCAAAGAGATATTACATTCTCGGATTACATGTGAATCCAACTATATAATCCAAGTGACCTTGCTTAGAGCTTGCCATATGTCACTCTGCATAATTCTCAAATACTTGTTATGCCATATTCCTAACCCAACTCATAGTTGCCACTTTATTAGTACTTGTCAATAGGCTAAGCAAGTACTATTGCAATGAGTTTTGGAATTGCCCCTTTAACTAGTGATTAAAACAATGTCTCTCCACCAATCAAATACTACCATATTTGTTATTATATTATATATTTTATATTTTGTATAGTAAAAATGTTAAATTTTTAACTTTATCATATATAAAAATTATTTATTAAAAATTTGATTGGCTAAGTAATTTGAAGTGTTATACATGAAATTTGGAGAATTAGGTGCCAAATACTTACACTTAGAAATTCCCTACATAGAAAATAAAAAAAATCTCCCACATTATTAGTTTTATTGTCATTTAAAACTATTTTGAATAGTTTCTTTTTTTTAATAACCCTAAAAGTATTATATCGTTAAATCGCCTACCCTACCTAACTTCATCAAACCAATAATATTAAAATTGAATTATTATGAATAAATATTTATTTTAATATAAATTATTTTATATATTTTTTAATTATAGATTATAAAATTTTAGAAATTTATATTTAATAATTATATTTTTAATTTCTACAATTATGACTATTGAAATAAAATTTTGAAAAAAACTATAATTTTTTTATTAATTTAAAAATAAAATAAAATAAAATTCCTCTAAGAAGTATATAATAATTTTTTTAAAATTAAATGATGCTAAAATGCTAATTCTATTATAAATTATTTAATATATTACATATTATACTTATTAATAATATTATTATATAAATATAACTATTATAAAATCTTAATATTGTACATCATATATATTACATTATTAACTATTCAATATATAAAAATAAATTATGATTATTATTTTATTTATAAAAAAAATGATAAATTATAATTATAATTATAATTAATTACAAAATTAAAGGCAAGTACTTGGCCACTACATGGCACTTGTTTCATCTAATATGGATATAACAAGTAATCCCCCAAAAATGTGTGGAATTTATTCCCACCTGTGAAATGCTTAATCGTGTACATGTCGAAGATCCCATCAAACATTCTCTAATGTGGTCATTACACCCTATCATCATGTACATCTTTGTATCTAAACCTTTAGGAAATGAGAAACTCCATGTCAATACCTGTTGACCTGTCGTGACCCTCTAAGTTGCCTAATGTGATACTCTGCATTAGCACCCATCATCCATACACTTTGTTCTAAACTTCTCTATGTTGGTTTATCAACCTCTAAACCACTGAGCCATAATTATTATCCCGTCATATCTATATGCATCTCCAACCTATACATGTATATATACCACATCTCAACCAATGTGTAATAAACTAGCATTCTCAATTTCACAACTCAAGCCTCCGATATCCCCTGTTGAATTTAATTTCATACTACTTTATCAGTCTATTTTTTTACTACACTGATGTTCAAATTTGGTCAATTCTATTTCTCCCTTCAGGAATAGCTTCTCAGTGGAGGAGAAATCACCAACCAAATTATGTAATAACTCCTCTGATCCAAACTCATATGATTTTTTCTGAAGATTTATTGTCTGGTTTACAAGCTAGTCCACCATCCAGTTTGCTTCCCTAAAATTGTGATTCACTCTATATTCCTCAAATCGTGGAAACATTTTCCATACCTCTAGTAACACATATTATATCTTCCAATTACAAATCTTCTTTTCCATTAGAGTCAAGATCACTATTTGGGAGTCACCTTCAATGTGAAGTTTTTTCACCTTCCACTTTATTACTAGCTTAATTCTTGCTAATAATGCACTTACCTCTACAATATTATTTGTGTTGCTAGGAAGTTTCTTTGCCATAGCCCCTATAATTTTACCATGATCATTTCTTAATATGCACCCTAGTCCTGACTTTCCCATGTTGCCCTTTGACGCTCCATCAAAGTTTAATTTAGTAAATCCATCATGTAGGGGATCCCATTTGGTCTTAGCTAATGGATGATTTTGTTGGTTTCCCCATCAAGACACCATTGAATGGGATGTGGATTAATGGCCAATCATTCAAAACTTGTGAATCAAATATTGCAGTGAACACCGATGATATTGATTTCTTTCTAAATATGTATGAGATAAAATTCTCAGAAATGGATTTTTCAATTAACTCACATACCTTCTCCCATGTTAATTTTTCTTTTCTAAATATTATTTATTTCTCTCACACCACATATTCCATGTCATAATTGCTGGTGCAATATTTCATATGTTTGCCAAAAAGGAGTCCCTATATAGGGTAGGTCATCCTGCCAACAATTCTTTAAATGTTCTTGGTAATGTCCCACACCATCTAAGTTTGTTTAGCAGCCATGTCCAAATTTGTTGTGTGTATGGACAAGAAACAAATAGGTGATCCAAATATTCTTTTTCACCCCCCACATAAAACACACTTGAACTCACTCGCTATACCCAACATTGCTAATCTTCCACTTGTTAAAATCTTATTTTCTAAACCCAACAAAGTGAAAGCTCATGCTTTAGGTAAAAGTGTATTGTGCCAGCAAAAAGGAGTATTCTTTACCATTGTATCATTTTTATTTCCTTTCAATACCTTATAACATTGTTTAATAGTGTACCTTCCATTCCTACTCTTAGACGATATTAATTGATCTGGGGAATCAGAGGGATAGATGTATCTCTGACTCAAGATATCTTGCAACTACACCCTTTGTTATTCCAGAATATTAATTGCAGATAGGTTTTTCCACTTGCAATTGTGTTGATCATCTATCACAACTATATGGAAATAATCATTGACTATAAATCCCCAATCCTTTTGAAGAATCCCTCTTGCTTGGTTGAGACTTGCAACTGAGTTTAATAGTGGATTTCATTCCATGAATCCTCCCAAAACCTAGCTTTGTTCCCTAATTTCATCATCCAAGAAAAGTGTGGTAGGATTATTTTCCTACACTTGATGATAACGTTCTACATCGGTGAGCCTTTTTGGGGATTTGATAATGTGAACATTATTTCCTAAGTGCTATCATACAAGTATTTTACTTTTATAATTTTTTCCCAAAGTGAGTTTGGTTTTTCAAATAACTTCCATGCCAATGGTACTCCTAGACTCAAGTTCCTCTCTTCTAAGATATGAATGCATGCCCCACCATTAAGCTTAGAAGTACAAATATTTCCCATGAGATGAGAGAAATCTTTTTCTTGTTATCTGACGTAGGACAGGTAAGGAGGATCCAATTAAGGACAGTCCAAACATGCAACCAAACACCAAAATGCAGAATAACACAACAAGACAATATTTTCAATTGAATTTTCATTAACATGCCCGACTGTAAGGCCTTCTAGGTTAGGGACAAATATAATCAAAAGTATTATGCAATCTTCTAGCTAGTCCATCTCTGAAACAAATCAAAAACTAATGGAAACACTGAGCTAGATCTAAACTTGAGCTCACAAGCCTCCAAGCAATCTCCTTGTCTCCAAGCATGCAACCACTAGCTCTGCTATTACAACTATTAGATAAATAATCTGATCTTCAAGATCTTGCAGGATCCGGATCTATCTTCTATCTTTCCCACTGACTTACTTCTACTGACTCTCTAAACATATACCCAAACACTCCTTAAATACATTTCCTCAACCACAAGTCGGCTGGAATAAATAATTAACTCCTAAGCCAAGTCGGCTTCTATTACAAACAAATATAAAATGCAACAATAGTTAGCTCTCAAATAGCCTTACAAAAAATTAATTCTCCATGTCGGCCTCTAGATCTACATAGGAGAATACAACAAAAGCTACCAACAATAAATGCACCAAGTCAGCCAACCAAATCTCCATGAACTCCAGTTGGTAAACCAGAACTACTGAACACTAGAGAAACAACCGACCACACCAAGAAACACTGAGTAATACAGACATCGTCAAGCAAGCACATCGACTAAGCACCATAGATATTTCTGAGTACAAGTGTTCCACCGAGTGCTAGAGGTTTCACCGAGTTCCTTCAACGGCCAAGCTTCCTTTAATAATTGAGACCATCGGTTAAAGTTGCAACCGAGTAACATAGAACCAAATCAACACACCACCATGCAGATTTTCTGAGTACCCTAGAATTCCCCTGCATCAGACACCCCAAGTTCGAAAAGATGTTCTCATAGGCCGGAAGAACATCTTCCGGGATTCAACACACAAACCCCGAACTAGTTCTTCACATATAAGCCCTTCAACTCTTCACCTTGCACACTCTTCCATTTCTGCTTCCTCTATCTTTTCAAGTCTTTCCTTGATAACACACGGACTTGTTCTCCATACTGATCCATCCTTTCAAAATTTCTCAACTCATCTCAGCTACCAAAGCTTAGGTTTCTCCTACCAAGTGTTGTATCTAGAAAAGGCATCATGGAAAGCTTCATGTTATTCTTCTCAATAGTAAACACATTCTTGACACAATCATGCATAGCTTTGCAATCATATTGCCAAGGTCTACCAAGCAATATATGAGAACTATTCATCTCCACAATATCACACAACACTTGATCCCTATACTAGCTAATCTGAAAATCAACAAGACACTGCTCCCTCACTTCTAGAGCATGAACATCATGTAACCAGCCAATCCTATAAGGTAAGGATGTCTCATTCTCTTCAAACCAAGTTTCTAAACCATGTCCTTAGCAACAAGGTTATCAGTACTACCACTATCAACAATTACATCACAAAGTTTACCTCTAGACTTGCACCGAGTTCTGATCAAATTGCTCCTCTGACAAGGTTCCTCCTTTGCACCAAGCAATGTTCTCTGAACCAGAAAGTTCTCAGATTTGGGTTCATTTTGAATATTCTCATTTATCACAATACTCCTTTGGTCACCAAATTTCTTCTGTGTACACTCAAAAGATCTGTGTCCTTCTTCACCACAATTATAACAAGTACCCTTAAAGATAACCCTACATGTCTTCTTTTTAAATTTCACAGGTTTCAGTTCATCTTCAACAGTCGGTTTATCCTTCACCGAGTGATCAATCTTTTCCTTCCCTCGGGGATTACTATGTTGTCTCTTCTTCAACTTATCTTCTGCCTTTAGAGCATATTGATAAGCATCTTCAACCGAATCAATCTTTAGCATACAAAGCTCATCCTGAATATTGAATCTCAAACCATTCACATACTGAGCCACTTTTTCTTTACCAAGTTCTCTATGTCCAGACCAAATATCAACTTATAAAACTCCTCGATATAGTCCTCCACAATCAATTTTTTTTGCTTCAAATTTTACAACTTCTTAAACAAGTCAAGCTCATAGTCGACAGGTATGAACTTAGCTTTCAATTTAGTCACCATCAACCTCCACCAATTGATCTTCATTTCACCTTCATCTTCTCTATCTCTTTGTAATTCTATCCACCAAAGAGCAGCATGTCCTTTCAACTTAGTTTGTGCCAATCTTACTCTAAGAGGATCTTCAATTTCTTCAAGCTTAAAGAAGTCTTCTAATTGACTAATCCAATCAATCAAGTCCTCGGGTCTCAAAGTACTAGAGAAAGTAGAAACTTCCATTCGGTAACTAGTACTTAACCAAGCTCTAGATCTATGTAACCGATCAGTTCTGTCTTCACCAGATCTATCTCTCTGGTCATCTCCACTAGATCTAATAGCTTCAAAGTCTTCAACAACTTCCTCATAACCATCATTAGTACCAAGATTCCTTGGCATACTAGAAATAGCTCTCATGACCTCAGCGATCATGTCATTCTTCATCAATTCCATCTTAGATCTAAAATCAACTTTAACCTTCTCTGTAATCTTCGATTCCACAACATCACAGAGATTTGCAATCACTCTAGGGTCCAATCTTCTCAGAGGCATTCTTCAAGATTTTCAAAAACCCAAAGCAATAAATCACCAACCAAGGTCTTGGTGCAAACAACCTTATCTTGGAGATCAGTTTACACACTCAAGATCTTCAAGCTCTCATACCACCTAACGCAAGATAGGTAAGGAGGATCCAATTAAGGATAGTCCAAACATCCAGCCAAATACCACAATGCAGAATAACATAATAAGACAATATTTTCAATTGAATTTTCATTAACATGCCCGGTTGTAAGGCCTTCTGGGTTAGGGCCAAATATAATCAAAAGTATTCTACAATCTTCCAGCTAGTCCAGCTTTTAAACAAATCAACAACTGATGGAAACACTAAGGTAGATCTAAACTTGAGCTCACAAGCCTCCAAGAAATCTCCTTGTCTCCAAGTATGCAACCACTAGCTCTGATATTACAACTATCAGATAAACAATCTAATCTTCAAGATCTCACAGGATCTAGATCTATCTTCTATCTTTCCCACTAACTTACTTCTATTGAATCTCTAAATATCTACCCAAACACTCCTTAAATACATTTCCTCAACCACAAGTCAGCTGGAAGAAATAATTAACTCCTAAGATAAGTTGGCTTCTATTACAAACAAATATTAAATACAACAATAGTCGGCTCTCAAATAGCCTTACAAACATTTAATTCTCCATATCATCCTCTAGATCTACATATGAGAATACAACAAAAGCTACCAACAATAAATGCACCAAGTCGGCCAACCAAATCTCCAAGAACTCCAGTTAGTAAACTAGAACTACCGAGCACCAAAGAAACAACCAAGCACTAGTGAAACAATCGACCACACCAAGAAACATCGAGCAACACAGGCATCACCGAGAAAGCACATCGATCAAGCACCACAAATATCACCGAGTACAATTGTTCCATGGAGTGCCAGAGGTTTCATCGAGTTCCTTCAACGATTGAGCTTCCTTCAATAACTGAGACTGTTAGTTAAAGCTGCAACCGAGTAACACAAAACCAAATCAACACACCATCATGCAGATTTGCCGAGTACCCTAGAATGCCCCTGCATCATTATCCATATTTCATTTCCATAAAATGTCTCTTATATACTTCTTAAGAATCTCAATTACTATCCTTAGGGCTTGGAGGAATGACATAACATAGTTTGGTATAGAACTAGGGACCGACTTAATTAATAAAAAATTTCTTTCTAGTGATAACCATCATACCTTCCTTGAAGAGATTATTTCCTTAACTGAGGAGATAATGTTATTCCAATATGATACTTTATTATCCCATTAAAGAATGAAACTCCCAAATACTTACATGGTATTGATGATGCAAAGAATCCTAAATGTTTTTGAAGACTAAATGTAATAATCTTTGATGAGTTGAAGAAAAAGACCTTTGATTTTGCTACATTCAATTTCTGACCCGATGTAGTACAATATACTTGAATTGTTTCTTTAATTACTTTTTCCTCCTCCATATTTTCTTGTCTAAATAACATTGTATCATCTACAAATAGATTGTGTGTCATGTGAATATTGGAATTTTCTATTCAAATTCCTTTCCATAACCCCATCAATTTATTTTAATTGATTAGCCTACTCAATCCTTCCACCAATATAATGAAAAGGAATAGAGATAATAAATCCCCCTACCTCACCCCTTATGTAGATGATAAAAACCACAGGGGCTTCCATTAACTAGAACTGAAGATTTTGCACCCATAATACATGAAAGAATCCATTTATACCACTTTCTACTAAACCTCAATTTTAATAGCACTTTATGAAGGAAACTCCATCTTACCATGTTGTATGGCTTCATCATATCTAACTAAACCATTACTTGGTTACACTTTATTTTGATAGAAGGATGGACTTCATGAGCCACCAAGGATCCTTCCACTATATCCCTACCCAAAACAAAACCTCGTTGTTGAGACGAAATGACCAAAGGAATAATCTTTGCTAGCCTTAAAGAAATGGATTTAGTAAATATCTTATATATCATGTTGCACAATGAGATTGTTCTATATTCTGTAAATGTAGTTGGCCGTGAACATTTTGGGATAAGAATAATAAATGTGGTATTATATTGCTTTAGCATGGAAGTATTCCTTCTTGACTCTTCCAAGGCTTGTAATATATCCTTTCCCACAAATTCCCAACATTTTTGAAAGAATAATGGAGTAAAACTATTAGGTCCTAGAGCCTTATTTGGGGCCATTGAGAACATTGTTGTCTTAATCTCCTCTAAAGAGAAAGGACTAATGAGAAAGTGGTTATTATTGTATGATACCATAGTCAGAATACTATCCAAGACCTCCAAGCATTCTCCATCAACTTCCTCATTGTTTTTTGTCAGCAAATTTGAGAAAAATGATATAGCTTCCTTATGTATGTATTTTTCTTCTCTTAGCACTATCCCCTCAAAAATTTTAATTTGAAAAATTGTGCTTCGATGTCTCTTGATCTTTGTTGAGGCATGAAAGAACTTTGTGTTTTTGTCCTCATCTTTCAACCATAGTTTTTGTGACCTCTATTGCCAATGCACTTCCTCTCTTGATAAAACCTCATCCAATTCAAAACTAAGATTCTTTTGATTTTCATACACATAGTGGTGAGTTTGTTCCTCATAATATGATTGTTTATATCCTCTAGCTATTGTTGAAGATCTTCCCTTTGCTAAAAGATATTTTTGAAAACCGTTGAGTTCCACTATTTAATATTCATCTTCATGAAATTTAATTTCTGTCAATTGAAACATTTTGGATCCTTCAAAAAATGGAGCCTATGTCCACCATTATTTGAGTATTTTCATAAATCTTTGATCCCTAAACTAAATTCTCTCCATTTTAAAGTATGACTTTTGTCTTATCCTAGGACTACCATTGGAATATCAAGCTCCACTACATAGTGATCAGACCCAGTCTAAGGGAGGATTAGAGTATGGCCATGCCCTTTTCTAGAACCTAGATTGGATTCAAGAAGAACCTATCCAATCTAATCCCTATGTGTAAGAAATCATTTCTTCTATTGGTCCATGTGACCTTACCATTTATGGGGATGTAGTCAACCATCTAGTTTTCTTACACAAATTTTTTAAATCTTGTATTACTTTTTGTGAAAAATAAATTCCTCTAATTTTTTCCTCTAACCCCAAAATGGCATTAAAATCTCCTCCCATGACTATCTTTTGATTCCCACATTTCTGAATCATTTGTGGTATTATTTCCCACAATCTTTGTTTGTTGACTGTAGCAGTTGATGCATACACATTAACCAAAATAAAGGAAAATTCAAATTTATTGACCCCCACAACAATCCAATTTACATTTGAGATAATTTGTTTTACTTGTACTTTTGATTTCTTCCACAACACCACTAGCCCACCTGAATCCCCAATTGATGGGGACTGAATAACCACCCATTGGTCCCATATTTTTTTTTTTTATGAGTTCTTTGTGGAAATTTTTGTTTCCTACAACATAAGTATCTCTTCTTAGTCTTATTAATTTGACTTTTTATGAGGAAAGCTTTGTTAGGGGTGTTAATGCTCATAACATTCCAAAATATTATCGTCATTGTGATCTCAAAGAGCTAAAGGCTCTCCTCCCAACTACCATTTTCTTAAGGATTAGAGCATATGTCACTTTTTTGGATTTCCTTGGACCAATGTCAAAATTCAGTACAGTTTGAATGCATGCTTCAATTTCTTCCTTTGTCTTTTTTCTCTTTTGAGGTCTACCTCTATCCTTCTTTACCCTCGATCTTGTAGGTGTAACTAGTAACTTGACCTTTGTTTGAAAAATTACTACCTTATTCTCCTCCAAAACACTTTCCTCATATACATCTGGTTTCTCCTCACAGTTTTATACTTCCAACTCATTCTCTATGACATCATCCTTCAGCTCCTCCTCTGCTATTTCATTAATCTTATCTTCTCCAACTTGTAAGAGAATGTCTTCTATCATATGTTCCACGTCCTCTTCATTTATGACCTTTGGATTTTCTACCTCCAAAAACAACTCTTTATCATTTCCCTAAAGTATAGGATTCAATGTTCCCCCTACCTTTATTACTATTGTCTTCTCCTATGAAGCCAATGTGTTGATTTCTTGATTTCCTTGTGAGTTCTTTATGATATTCCACTCCCTTTCTAGACTTTTATCATCAGTTTCATTGACATCAAAACCTAGCGAACCCCCTTGATTCTCAAAAAATTTCACCACTCTCTACATGTCATTTAATTCTAGAACATTAATGACCAAATTGCTTACCTTCTTGACTTGTAAACCCTTCAAATCGATATCCTTACCACCAAGTAGTTTTCCTTCCAAATTGACTATGTTTTTAGGCTAGTCATATATCAAACCATGTCATTGCTTCTCTACTTACACCTTATCATTGTTGATGTCAGTTACCCCATTCACATTGTTGTTTTCTGGAAAATTTGTTGTTATCTCTATGATGTTCTCTGTCACCTGATCATTAACTAAATCTATAGATGTCTCTTCACTATCACAAGATTTTGTGTTGCAATCCTTACTTGTCACTTGATCCACCTACAAATTACTTTAATAGGTTTGATTTTCCATACCTTCCTTCACTTGATCCACTAGGTCCTCTCCATCTTGTATTGAGATCCTCTTTTGTTTCAACATTTCAGTCCCTTTATTATTACTTTCTTTGGAAAGCCCACCTCCTATCATCGTACATTGATAAAAAGATGAGCTATAATCCTTACATACTTGGTCAAATTCTCCTATGTGACTATGGAACATGGAGGTAAAATTCCCTAATTTGTCTTGAAGATCCACCACTATGTTCACATCATCCCTTAAGATCTTTTGATTCACTATACCAAATTTGGATATGAAATCTATAGATTGAATCCATGGTTTGCCAAAATCCTTCAACAAGCAGATCTTGATTGAATTCTTGCAATCATCAAAGGACACTAGGTCATGGCTAATGAATATACCCAATTTATTTCTCATTATTTCTATAAGATCCAAGTATTTGAATTCTAGCATCAATGCTAGCAAAGATATCTAGACTAGGAAAAACAAATGTTGAGGAGATGAATTCATTAAGCTTGGTGACCAATTTTGTGTATAGAGGCCATGACCATACATAAACTAAAATTTGGATTTACCTACTAAGTCTCTCTCCATTTCCCCCACAAAAATTACTATAAAAAAGCCTCCCCATGATCTATGAAGAATGCCTCTATAGAACTTGTTAGCACTTTTTCTTGTCTCCTCCATTTCTAAAAGAGAAAATGAGAACCAGACATGGGATATTTATCTGATTGACATAAGTCTACTTCTTCCTACAAACTGAAGGACAAGAAAAGACTAACATTGATAAGGCCTACAAACCTTCTACACTTCGAGCTCCACACACTCAGGCGGGTATACCTCATCTGCACTCACATAACTCCTTATTGCAAATAATAGGCCCGCAGGTAATCACTTGTGGAATAGTTTTTAGACTTTTAGGTAACAAGTACCTCAGTGTCTACCAAATCTTATGCATAATTCCACTTACATATAATGAATCTGAAAACTAGAAAGACTTCCTAACTCCTCCTATCAACATGAAAGGGAAAATGTTTTCATTTATGCTTTTGGTGGAATGGATCTTTAAAATACCCCAAATCCCTCATAGACCAGTGCCTTATCCAATGGGCAATAGAGTCAAATAAATCACTACAACAAAAATCTTATGAAACAAGAAGACAACACAATCCAATATGTTGATGCCTTACATCAAACATACACCATTTATCAAATCCTACTTAAGAATCCACCTGTGTACTTAGATATGCAATCACTTATTCAAAGAATTTAACTCTCCCATTGGAAGAGATCCAGAAATAAGAAATACATTGATCAACATCCACTGAAAGACAAGTATGAGATACCCTTGATATCTCAACTCATACACACCTAAAAATGAATCCTAAACTCAGTTATTCCCTTAAAATAACTCTATTGTAAACTTACAACAGAAAGACCTGTAGATGTTTGAAATATAGAGATCTTAAAGATGTGTGTGGGGGAATGTAAGATCTACTTCTTAATCTAAATTCCCAAAGGAAAGACCCAAATTGATCAACCAAAAGAGAATGGTTAATGCCCAAATGAATCAATCGATGACGAATATGAAGAAAGGAGAAAACCTTGTATTTCGTTATAGAAAGTATGTATTGAAATCTTAATTGAATTGAAGATAAATCTAACTTCAAAATAGGACTGATATGGAAAATGTTATTTTTTGGTGTCCGTGTTCAGTTTCGGGAAATTATGCAACTGAATTTGGGTTGGAAATGTAGAAACAAAGAAAACCCAGAAACCTTTTATTTTTCTGAGCAAGGTTGACCTTGACCCAAGATAGGGGTAAGATCTTACCTTGAGGCACAATCTTACCTCAAAAAGTCAACCTTGACCTGCACTATTCCGACGGAAATTCTATTCGCGGATCTTGAAAGTTCACCGAAAAGGGTATTTAGATCTGAACTGCAATTCTCTATCCCGCACCTGTACCTACAAGAAAAATGGTTTTGTTTGTTGGATGAGGGGTTTTCCTTGGTCAAACCCCAGTTTTGGAATTAACCTTGAAATATAATTGAAATTGTAGCAATAAAAAAAGTAAATGGAATTATTCACCTTGCTTATATTGAAGTCCTTGTGGAGGATTTGAATCCTTGAATCCACAAGAATGGAGGCTCCAAATGAGTGTAGAATTATATGTAGGATGTCTCAAATCAATTGCATTACATCTTCAACACCAATCTTGAATGGATCTTGGAATAGGAAGAAGCTTGGATGGAAATGGATGGAGAAGTCTTCAATAAGAGGGCTCCAAAGAGATTGAATCCTTCAATGGCTATCAATGGATCTCCTTGATGAATTGGATCTTGAATGCTTAAATGCTTGAATACTTGAGGATGAATGAATGCTTGAATGCTTTCCTTCTCCTTCTTATTTTCTTGATGATTTCTTGATCACTTGATTTCACTTGCTTGAATTCTTATGGATGGGTGGATGTGAAAATGAGAGAGGAAGGCTTCCTTTTATACTAGTCTAGGGCACAAACTTCTAGAGAGGCTAAAATAGGAGAATTAAATTCAAATTAAGCCTTAACCCCTAGAAATAGACCTAGATTAAATATAATTTAAGAGTTTATTGTTCCAAAATCTGAAACAATTGACCCAGAAGCGGGAAATAAAACTTTCCAAAGCCTGAAATCCAGAAACTTCTCAGATTTGAAATTTGGACCCAGGATCAGGGTCAAGGTCAACTCTGACCTAGGTCAAGGTCAAGGTGGACCTTGACCTAGAAGGTTGACCTTGGCCTAGAAGATCGACCTTGACCCTGAGGTCAAGAATCTCAGATCCCCAGGATAAGGTGCTAGAAAAAGGTTGGAAAATGGTGAGGAGAGAAGCAGAATAGGGGGAAAGGCTAGTTCCAGTCAAAGACCCACTCAAGGTGCTTGACCTGACCCAGAACATTTACTTGGAGGGATAAGTTGGTCCTAAATGGAAGTGCTTCCATTTTTCGATGATACAAGACCAAAACATTTTTAATGCTTTAACCCATAAGATTAAGGAAGCAAATGGAGACAATTTTGATGACAGTATAACAATGCTGAAAATTCATTCATAAGATCAACCATTACAAGAAAAATTCTCATCTAAGACCAGAAAGGAAACAGGAAAACACCCTATATGAAGAGAAGAGGGCAATATTTACAGAAGGAACCACTCATGGAACCAGCCCATAAAAGATTACAACAAATCAAATTGGAACCGACACTAGAATTCTCCACCTTTCGACAATGGAGAAGAAGAGATAAAGGAAAATCAAAGCCAATTACAAAAAAGATGACAATTGCCAATTTTCACAAAATATCTTCCACTTCTCCAAATTTGATTTCTTTTTGCAACTACCTTCATCTTTGTAATCATTTCTCCCTCCAAATTTGAATCTTTGCCTCTCAAAAATGATCTGATTCTTCTCAAATTGAAAATGCTCCATGAATGTCTTAGTCCATTTTAAAATAAAATACATTTTCAAACTATAGAGAAGACTATACAACTTATTTAAATCAACATTTTTCCTCTTATTTCTGTACATTTTTGCCCCTTTTCCTACACTTTATGCCCAGAACACACCAGATTTTGACAAGTGTCACTGGTTGGTTGCATGCTCAATTAACCCAGGCCTTAACCACCTAATTTGGAGATTGGGAGACTACTTCATTCTCCTAATCTCTGAATGCTCTTGCTAACCCTGGTCACATCTAGAGATTGCATGAATGCCTTGTTCTCCAAATCTCTGAATCTATCTCTTAACCACGGTCACACTTGGAGATTGGGCGACCAAGCTCATTCTCTTAATCTCCAAATACATTTCACTAACTGTCAAGATCACAAGATCACATGACCACAGTTATCTCTTGATCTCCAAATGTTATCACCTTAACTATCACCATTCGAAGATCACGTGACTGCACACTCTCTTGATCTCATGATGCTGGGCTACTAACCACCAGGATCTGGAGATTGGGTGACATAGTCAACTAAACACCATCTCCCATTCTTTGAATTCTTCTCCAAATTGTGAGTTCATCTGGAGATTGGGCGACTGAGCATTCTCCTGATCTCATGTTGTTGGCCCTCTAATTGCCAAGATTCAGCGATCACCCAACTAATTGCCCACTGAGTCGCTATATGTTTTCTCTAACTGCCAGACTATCATGAGAACACATGACAAGCCACCATGTGTCACTTACACTGCCAGGTCAACTACCCACTTTTTGGTAAAATTTTGGGTCTTCGGTCCATTAGCATGCTTCCTAATGCAGCTTCACATGCGCACATCCAGAGAGCCTCCAACTCTTTCTTCGCAACATCATGTGATCACATTTCCTTTTAAACCACTAAAATGTCCACATCTTGGCCAATGTGGGACTAAATATCCCAGTATGTTTAAATGTTTACATTTAAAATACTATGTGTGCGCCCCGTACACTCAATCCGAGCCCACAAGTCCAAGAGGCCAGCCTGCCTCTTTCTTCCAATTTACCTTTCACTTGAGCATCCTTTCTTTTAAATGCCTCTAAAGACTGAATTGGGGTGCATGTGGGATAAACCCACATGCACACTCTTTGCATTTTTTAACTCCTCTTTACCTACGCGCACTAGCTACTCTCTTCCTTGCTTCATTCCTTATTTCTACCCCCTGCATACAAATGTTGGCATTTAACAGCCTTCATACCAAGTGTGCACACCTTTGGAAACACATGCGCACCTATGTTATGCTAGTGCACACTATTGTGTTCTTTGTCTGCAAGCATGTACATGCATGTTGCAAGGGAGGACCAATGATGTGCATAACCCATGTTACCTTGTATTTTTAATCCCTTATTGGCTTGCTTACACCACTGAACAAGTGTGCAACACACCTTTCACTTAGTTTATTTGGTGCTCACCCCCTTTGGATTGGTACACACCCACTGACAAGCATTCCCTTTTCTTTATTGGTGTGCACACCTTCTACAATGTGCACACACTCTTGTAGCCCCTTTATTTCCTTTGTTTTATTGGCATCATAATGCTACGGACTGGTGCGCACCCTACTTTCCTTGGCAGCCTCCAGAGCCTATTTGCTTTGGTATGCACTAGCAAGGAGATGCATACACAACCCCCTATGTGCCTTCCTTATGCTAAGTGCACCCCTTACTTAATGGTTCACATCTCTTCCTTAAACTACCCTTTGCAAATAATGGTGTTCTCATTGTTCTTTGCACACACCTTCCATGTATCACGCACCCTCCATTTGGTGCACTTCCCTTTGTTTGGTGCACTGCCCTCTCCTGTACATTTGATGTGTAGCCTTCTCCTTTAAAATCTAGCCACCATTTCTTACTTGTGTGCTGCCTTTTGCTGAGTGTGCACACATCTTTGATTTGGCACACACCAACACTTGCCAAGTGTGCAACACTCTAAGACATGCTAGCATATTCATCCTTTCCCCTTTTATATGGCAGCCAATTTTGACATGACATGCTCAGAAAACACTTAAATGAATGGCAATTTTAGCATGGAGATCATGGAGACAAAGGCATGTGCAATTAAAATTGAAACAATGGCTGACCAGTTTATAAAAATATTTGAGTGCGTGCGACACTTTAAAAAACATACAAGGCTGTAAAACCAGAACACCAACTCAAATTTGTGCACCAAAAGAACTTCAATCGGGAAGCACAACAAAAGGATCAACATTTTAAACTTCAAATCTACCCCTATTTACCCAAAATGTAGTCACTTAGTGAAGTTTGACCATGGTGCATCGAATATTTAATCACATCATTCATTTTTCACATCTCTGCAAGATTGCTCAATAACACCAACTAGTCTCTAGAAGTGGCCTCAAAAACTAAACACCAAGTCACATAGGAGCACACCATCAGACACTTACATTCACTCCCAACATGTGAGTACACGTGTCAAAGGAAATTGCACAAAAATATTTGAGCCAAAAGATATTAATGATCAAACATGACCACACAGAACACTGATTCTGTCTACATTGTCAATCTGCACAAATCACCCTCAAAATTGGCTTTGAAAACTTGTCAGATGAAAACCTCATGATCTAGAACCCTAGATAATGATTCACTCCCACACAAGGAAAATGAATCCATAACCTACTTTCTCATAAGATCAAAAGGTGAATTGCCATTAAACACCAAAGTCAGCACATTAGAAACTTTCAGAATTTGAAATAGTGAAAAGTACAGAAACTTGATTTGGAATTGGCTTAGGAAAGTGATCAAATGGATTGGTCACAACCTAAAAATATTCAAGGAGGTACATTTACAAGTCTAAAATGTAGAACAATAATCAAATTCACTTGCCCTTTTTCCAGGTGCAAACTGGGAGACCACAAAGTAGGTTATTTAATATTCTGGATCTGCACATTCAGTGAAACTTAACAAATTGGAAATGGAATGGCTCTGGAAAATTGATCAAACAAGCTCATGGGGGGCTAAAAATGGTCATGGGGACTCAATCCCATGCCTAAAACATAGTGTAACAACCCTTTATCTATGAATATCAAATGGACATAAAAGACATACCTCTAAAATTGGTCACTTTATAAAATTCTGGAAAGACACAAATGCAGATTTCGGGAAACACCTCCAAAAGCTACTCCCTAAACATGCCAGAATTGGAAACTGAAAGCTCAAACCCATTACTTATGCCAAATGAAAGGTGATGAACACATCCCCCAAGTGGTTCCTCATAAAAATCAATAGGCCCTTTTCTCTATGCACCCAAACTTGGCCTCTTTCAAAGATTCTCAAGGGTACAAACTTATACTTAGAAATTTTTAGAATATGGACTCAAAATCAAACCTGGATTTTTGAGCTCCAACAGAACCTACCCATATTTTATGCACCCATCGATTCAAATCAATAACTAAGAGTTTAAAGTTATAGAACTTACCAATCAATGCCTTTTTGTGAAGTTCCTCAACTTGATATTTGATCATCTCCTCTGGGAAAATGATCTTTTACCTTCTCTTCAACATTTTTTATTCTGCACCTTTCCTTCTATCTTGTCTTCTATTTTCTATTACTTTGACCCACCTGACTTTTTGATTAATCTTTCCATTTACCCATATGATGATTAGTTTTAAATGGCACCCCAATCTTGAATCCCTTACAATTATACCACTGATTTGGAATGAAGGTAGCTCTATGTATTGGAATATCATTTGGAAATATAGCCACAGACCTTCTAGACACTAGGACATCTTTGTAAGATCTATAGTGGGTCAATCCCGATCTTTTTTATTAATAACTTTCCTTAAACCCAAAATTCTCTTGATGATAATTTCTACTAATCTGACGACCCCCTCTCCATTATTGCATGTTTCTTTCTCTATTCAGCCCTGATCTCCATTGACGTCATTGTTCAACTCTAATCACCTTTCCTTTATGTAATCTCAGCTTATGAGAAACTAAAACATTTATAATAAGTGTTAGGGTTTAGGAAGATATGAGCAATAAACAATATTAAGATAATGTAGAAATAGAGAAGCCAAAAATAAAAATAACACAAACATTTAACATGGTTCACCCCATATGGGCTACATCCACCAGAAATAGTTGTCCACTTATTGTATTATCCAATAAATAGAAAATTACAATTTGACACATTTTACATTACACCACCACCTATATATAGGCCCTTTAGGCAGTTTACCATAAAAATGCTTAACAGGTTAACCTAGGGAAATGCTTGATGAGTCAACTAAAAAATGCTTAACAAGTTAACCTAAAAAAACCATGATACATGATGAGTGTATAGTAATTTTCTAATGATTCACCACAAACCAACAATCTCCCACTTGGGGATTGATCAGGCTCTACACTAAACAATCTCCCACTTGGAGATTGATCCTATAGCAA
>BSBK01009964.1:187500-190671 GCA_027943335.1 Chamaecyparis obtusa
TATGTGGACCTATTGGAATTTAAAGCTATATTGGAGAAAAATTCTTTATTCTCTTTGTTGATGATTACTCTAGAATGATGACTGTTATGTATTTAAGAGAAAAATCAGAGGCATTTGAGAAATTCAAATGGTATCTAGCAAGAGTAGAAAAGGAAACAGGAAAAAGAATGAAGTGCTTGAGATCAGACAGAGGTGGTGAATTCATCTCCCATGAATTCAATAATTTCTACATTGAAAGAGGAATCAAAAGATAGGTATCAGCCCCAAGAACTCCTGAGCAGAATGGAATAACTAAAAGAAGGAACAGATCTATCATGGATTGTGCAAGGACTCTAATGATTGAAAAGAACATTACTATGAAATATTGGAAGGAAGCTATTAGCACTGTAGTTCATACCTTGAACTGAGTATAGTTGAGGAAAGACACATTCAAAACTCCTTATGAGTTATGGTATGGCTATAAACCCAATGTAAGTTACCTAAAAGTATTTGGTAGTAAATGTTACATCTTAAAAGAATCTAGAAAAGGAAAATTTTTGGGATATTCTTGCAAAAGTAAAGCATATAGATGTCTGAATTTGTCTACTCACAAAATCATAGAAAGTGCACATGTGAAAGTTGACGAGTTTGCAGAAAAGACTGAAGAAGAAAGCAAAAAAGAACCAGAGGATTACAAAAGATTTGTTTACATTGAACCTGATATATTTCCAGACACATCTGTCAACAAGGAAATTGCATTTACTGAGCCCAGTACAGTAACCGAGTTGCAAGAAGAAATTCAAACCGAGTCACAAGAAATCGAGTCTCAGTCTGAAGCTACTGATTGAATATCTACCGAGCCCAAGCAAACTGAACCTAAAGATGAAATTCAAGAAGATGACAATGTAACTCATTCAAGAAGCAAGGAACCTGTATTGGCCAAGTATGTCAGGAAGCATCATACACCAGATCAGATTATTGGAAACAAATCAGATGGTACTATGACAAGAAGTAAACTGAAAGGTACATGTTTACTTACTGACTTTGAACCTAAAAATGTTAAAAATGCATTGGAAAATGAAAGTTGGATTGAGGCTATGAATGAAGAAATAAAACAAATAGAGAAAAACAAGACATGGACTCTTGTACCTAGGCCTAAAGACAAAAATGTAATTGGAACAAAATGGGTATTCAGGAACAAGTTGAATGAAGATGGTCAAGTATCTAGAAACAAAGCTAGATTAGTGTGTAAAGGGTATTCTCAAGAAGAAGGTATAGATTATGGAGAGACTTTTGCTCCTGTTGCAAGATTAGAAGGTATAAGAACTCTACTTGCATATGCAGCACATAAAGGATTTAAGGTATATCAAATGGATGTAAAATCTACATTTCTCAATGGTATTCTTGATGAAGAAGTCTACATTGAGCAACCTAAAGGTTTTGTTGATCCAGACAAAAAGGATATGGTCTGAAACAAGCCCCTAGAGCATGGTATGAAAGATTACATAACTATCTTATTCAGATTGGTTTCAAAAGAGCTAATGATAATAGTAGTTTGTACATCAAGGAAGGACTAGATAATATAATTGTTTTGGCAGAAATATTTGTGGATGATACTGTGTTTACAGGTAATGATGATCAGTGCAAAGAATTTTCAGAGCAAATGAACAAAGAATTTGAAATGTCTATGTTTGGTCAGATAAAGTTTTTTGTTGGTCTTCAAATTCAGCAGAGCAAGAATGGTATCTACATTACTCAGTCTAAATACATCAAGGAAATACTTAAGAAGTTTGGTATGGAAGATGCAAAACCAGTTGGTACCCCCATGTGTACTGGACTGAAGCTTACCAAAAATGATGATTCAAAAGAAGTAGATCAGACCTTATACAGATCAATGATTGGAAAATTACAGTATGTAATTCATACAAGGCCTGATATTGCCTTAGCAGTTGGTATAGTAGCAAGATTCTCAGCAAAACCAAGAGAAAATCATATGATGGCAATCAAAAGAATCTTGAGATACTTGAAAGGAACTGAAGATTATGGCTTGTGGTATAAATTTGGAGGCAATCTGGACTTAAAAGTGTTTACTGATGCTGATTGGGCAAGAAACATTGATGACAAAAAAAGTACAAGTGGTGGAGCATTCTTTCTTGGCAAGAGGTTGGTATCTTGGACCAGTAAAAAGCAAAATTGCACATCCAATCCACAACAGAAGTAGAATATGTTGCTTGCAGCAGTAAACTACTCTAATATTGTTTGGTTCAAATAGTTATTGGAAGGCATGAAGGTTGAGATCAAAGAACCAGTTGTTATATTTTGTGATAATACAAGTGTAATAAATATTTCAAAGAATCCAGTAATGCATTCCAAAACCAAACACATTGCTATAAAATATCACTTTGTCAGAGAATTGGTGTAGGACAAGGAAATCAGATTGGAATATATTCATAAAAAAGAACAAATTGTAGATATATTCACCAAACCACTACCTAAGGATGCATTCTTGTATCTAAGAGGTAAGTTAGGGGTCATTCCCCTATCCGAGGCTCACTAAATGAAGTTTTAGTGATGCATCAACCAGAGCATATTAAAGATCAGTCAGTTGATGCAGCTTAGTCAAGGAATCATTGCATATGAATCAATACTCAAGGTACATTGCTATTCACTTGGTATGTGTTGTCTTTGGCATGTGTTGTCAAAAAGGAAGAGTTTGTTGTCATATTTCAAGAAATTTCTTTAGATTTCTAAGAGGGAGAGTTTTCTTGGAGAGTTTTTAGTCAAAAAGAGAAGTTTGCTGATAGAGGGAGTTCTCATAGATGAGAATCAGAATGAAGCTAAGGATATGTTCCTTACTCTATGTTTTCTATGAAATTTCATTGTGCTATGACATATTGTGTTGCCATCAATGCTAAAGAGGGAGATTGTTGGATTAATTGTCTATTGTCTTTGATGTCACGCTTATGTCATATTATTTATCAAGCTCAGTCGGTCAGCAAAGTAGTTCACAGTATTTACTAAGCTCAGTCAGTCAGCAAAGCAGTTATAGTATTTACTGAGCTCAGTCGGTCAGCAGGCGGTTTTCAGTGTCTACCGAGATATCTCGGGTGTCAAAGAAAAGTATGGCAGAAAATAGTGTTAACCGAGCTTCATGGTCAACGAAGGAAAGTTAGTGTTTATCGTGTTCACTTG